>ML788132.1:145781-203149 GCA_009831015.1 Picea engelmannii | reverse complement strand
TTGGATTATCATGTGCATAATAATCTCTTGTATCATCTTGGCAAGTTGTGTATTCCACAGGGGGAAAGAATCAACATTATAAGAGAAGTGCATTCTTCTCTTATTGCTGGTCATTTTGGTGTAGGCAAGACAATGGCTAATTTACAAAGATACTGCTACTGGCCTAAAATGAATGAAAGTGTTTCAAGATATGTTCAAGGATGTTCTTTGTGTGCCACAAGTAAACCTAGCAATCGGAAGTTGGGTTTGTATACTCCACTTCCAGTTCCTTCTCCACCTTGGGAAAGTATTTCCATGGATTTTGTAGGTGGTTTACCTATGTCGAGATGAAATCATGATTATCTTTATGTTGTGGTTGATCGATTTAGAAAAATGTGTATTTTGATGCCTTGTACTAAGCAGGTTACAGCAGAACAAACGACACATATGTTCTTTCAAAATGTTTGGGTGCATTTTGGATTGCCTAAGTCCATTATTTCTGATCGGGATTCTTGATTTGTTGGAAGTTTTTGGTCAAGTTTATGGGCACTCATGGACACAAAAATTAAGAAGAGCACAACTTTTCATCCGCAAACAGATGGTCAGACAGAGGTGGTAAATCGTACAGTGGTGCATCTTCTTCGTGCTTATTGCAGCAAGCATCCTAAACTTTGGGATGAGCATTTACACTACATTCAGCATGCGTACAATCGAGCTAAGCACTCTTCAACTCAAATGTCGCCATTTGAAGCATGTTTTGGCTATTTTCCCAAGTCTCCTTTAGATTTTATCTTTGGGAAGGATATTTCTGTCGATGGTCAATATGACATTGATAGGGCAGAAAATTTCATTGAACAAATTCAGTCGATACATCAAGTGGTGCAAGAGAAGTTGGAAAAGAGTCAGGCCAAGTACAAGACGAGACATGACAAGCATCGTGTTGATCACAGTTTCTAGGTTGGAGATGAATTTTGGCTTTACATCAGTAAGGAGAGGCTTAAAGGAGAAGGTAAAAATTTGAAACCGATTCGATATGGTCTTTTCAAGATTATCGACAAGATTGGTAACAATGCTTTTCGTTTAGATTTGCCTCCTTATATGCAGATGTATGCAGTTGTTAATGTTGAGAATTTGAAATTGTATGAGCCTCCATTGATTGATGATCAAGGAGAGCATGCTTAGATTCCTTCCATAGATGATTTTTCCCCAGAGTATCTTACAAAACTGCATGAAGACACCATCCTTGACAGGAGAATGCGAACTTCAAAACGAGGAAATGTGGAGTATCTTCGAGTTGGTCTTAAAGGGACAAATCCAAGAAAATCCAAGTGGATTGAGATTGGAAGGGTGAGGTAAATATACCCTCATCTTCACATAGACTGAAAATAGTCTTTTGGAGGTCCAAAATCTTCCCAATGGGGAGGTGTGATCAGGGGACCAAATTTTACTCAAAAATTCAAAGTGCTCGGAATCACTTCAAATCAAACGAGAGCGTAGGCCTCGTCGTTGCGAACCCAACGCAACTCGTTTTGTCTCAAATGGACGTCGGGAGCAAGAGATATCACAATCTATTCGGAATGTCAAACATGCAAAAAAAAGGGACGTTGACTGTACAGTCCGTACAGGCTGACGTGGCAGGGCCGTACGACCATACGCTGATGTGGCATGTGATGACATGGTAGTGTTTGGTTGGTAGCTGAGGGTGAATGGTATTCTAACACGTGGCATCATTTGGACAAGTGATTGGGTGGCACATGGCCCAGTCATGGGCTGCCACATGGCACCCCGGTATTGGTTTTTGGTTGTTGTTAAAATTGTATGGAGTCTGTGGGGGTCGAACCTTGGACCTCCCCTTTGGCTCCATGCTTTGGTATAGTGTGGGGTACCACTAGCCCACACGGTGTTCCTTATTGACCATACGGGTTTAATTGTATTTGAAATGCATTGAATTATGATATGGGGCGCGACCGGGCTGGGGCTTAGCCCCAGCCCCCAATCGCATGCTTTTATATATGTTTGGATTGTTAATAATTGATGTCGGGTCTAGGTCGGGGCTTATCCCCGACCTGTGGTCATATTTCTTGTTATATATATGTGACCATACCTGTTGTTAAATGGCGCGCGCATGGGTGTTTTAAACATAGCCCGTGGTTTTATTATATTTCATATGACCACCGTTGCAAAAGGCGCGGGGTGTTTAAAATGATTTCAACGGATAGCCATGCACCCAACATTTGGCACGACCTTACTCGCTCTCTCAAATAGTTATCCCTTTTCTTATTGCGCCGGTCGTATGGACCCTCATGTGCGCGAGTGCTAGGCGGTTAGGGGCTGGTGCGCCCATAACTATCCTACAGTTCGCACCGTTGGCGCGGTTGCGGCCGGTGCTGGGTTTTCATGCTTTAAATTGCATGGGTGCTAGGTTCATGAAACAAGGGTGCATTTTGTAGATGCAGAGACAACAAGCTTGAAGGGGGGACTTCCAGGAGGCCTAACTTCTTCATTTTTTGGCCAAACGAGGTGCCGAAAAAGCCCAGCTAGGGGTTTTTGGACGCTCTGAAGCCATTGGAGCAGTTTGTTGGTCAGTTTGAGCATTGTAAGGCACATTTTTTATCACTTTGATCAATTAATAATAATGATCCATTGGAAGCTGGACCAGGAGATGTAGCCCAAGAGAGGGGTGAACTCCTTTATCAATTGCTGTGTTTATGTGCTTATGTTCATTGATTATGCTACTATTTATTTGTATCTTGCATGAGTAATCCTTTAATTAATGTGTCGCAAAGTTGATCCATTTGATTTTAACACATAAAATTTACTTGGAAATATTTTCAAGATTTCAAGTCTTCTTCGTTTTTAGATCAATAGCACACCATTAAAACTCCAAGAAAACTCCTCTTGCACCTTTAAACCCCCAAAAAACTTTCTAACTTCTCTTGCACACCTCAAATATCTTCTATGCAGATCCGCATTGATCTTCTTGCTTGGATTCTCGTCAAATGTGCACATATATATTGTATTTATAGTGTTTCTATGCTCACTTTTAGGGTCGACCTATAAAGACTAGCTAGGTTGACCTAAAATTTCTGGCTAGGTTGTTTGATAGAAAAAACAACATCTCCTCATTTTTAAGGTTTTATAGGTAGTTACATATACCATTGGAATGGCCTCGAGATAATATTTCCAACCATATAATCTATGCTCACATTTGAGTTAGGTTTTTAAGGTAAAAATACCTTCAAATATAGGGTATCCAAACTAAGCATAAAAAAATCGAAAACAATATTTCCAACAATCTCCATCTATCAATATTTATTTTCAACATTTGTATTCCCCTCTATATTTAACATGAATAAAAAAAATATTTTCAATAACATACCCCTTTTTCATTGATGGAAACCCTTAGTCAATTCTGATACTTCAATTTTCTGCAACTTTCCTTGTGTCTACAATTCTTCCTCTATCTACAACTTATCCCCCTTTGACATCAATGGAAAAGGGATTCACCCCTTGATTTTGTGCTTCCCTTTATTGACAAGATGAGAGGGATATCACTTGTAGCTTCTGTATAATATATTCACATGTGTCTCTAGGAAAGGGTTTGGTAAAAATACCTGCAACCTATTCTTTCGTGGTAATGTATCTCAGCTTGACACTTTACTAAGCTATTTTTTCTCTTAGAAAGTGGTTCTTGATTGGAATATGCTTCGCCTTTGAGGGCATAAAAAGATCATTGTAAATTTTGATTTCACTTTTGCTGTCACAGATGATTCACATTGGTTGATCATATTCCACCTTGATATCCTTCAATGCTTGCTTCATCTATAGAACTTGGTGCATGGAAAATTTTAGGGGCTCAATTTTGTCGATGGGATAATTTTCCATGGGTTTCCCCCAAAAATGATTCCCCAATTTCCATTTTTTCTAAAAATGATTCTCCAAAATTCCATGGAATAAAATTATTTTACCTTAAAAATTTTGAAAATTTTATAGAAACTATATAAAATCCTTATAAATTTCAATAGTTTTACAAAACTATCGCTAAACGTTTTATGTTTTTCATATTAAGGACTACCAATATTATCCCATTTTTCTACATTTTAATATAAATTCCATCCTTAAAATCACCCCTGCTTGTGTGAAAGATGTTGTTTCTGCAATATATTCAACTTCTGCTATGGAAAGAGAGAATGATGTTTGCTTCTTGCTCGACCATAATAGTAGACAATTTCCTAGAAAGAATGCTCCTCCATTGGTACTTTTATTTTCATCAATAATTCCTTCCCTATCTACATTTATATATGTTTCTAAAGTGAAGTCCTTACTTATTGAATACCTCAAGCCAAAGTCCAATGTGCCATTAATATATTTTAATATTCTTTTTACTTCTTACACATGTGTCTACTTTGGTGCAGATTGAAATCTTGTAACCAATCCTACTGCTTACATGATTTATGGCCTTGATTCTATCACATATAGTAGTATCTCAATCATTGACCTGTACAGTGTTTGATTTTCTTCTAGATATTAATCATCTTTTCTCAAATTGCATCATGTGATCATAGGTGTACTGACAAGTGCACAGTCTTACATTCCAAATTTCTTCAACATTTCCTTGATATATTTGGTCTAAGAAATGAGTATTCCTTTGTTGAATTGAGAAATATTCCAAACTATAAAGAATGTCAATTCTCCAAGCATGGACCTCTCAAATTATTTTTTCATTTATTCTACAAATGTTTGGCTCATTCTATCAACATTACTTCCAAAAATTATATCATCCACATAAACCACATTGATTAACAAATCTTAATTGTGTGTTTTGATGTAAATATTGTTATCTATATATCTTCCTTTGAAACCTTGTTGTTGTAGGTATTTTTTAAGTCTTGAATACCAAGCTATAGAACATTGCTTTAGTCCATAGAGTGCTTTCTTTAGTCTGCATACATAGTCTTCATTTTCCAACAATTGAAATCCTTCTAGATATTCAATGTATAATTATTCTTGCATATTTTAATTTAGAAATGATGTCTTGACATCCATTTGATGGAGTTTGAAGTTCTTGAAACACACAAAAAAAGTCAAAAACATTATAATTTCTTCTAATCTTGCAACTAGAGAAAAGGTTTCTTCAAATTCAATACCCTCAACTTGAGCATGCCCTTTATAGAACAATATTTCTTTATTTCTCACTACTTGTCCATATTCATCTAATTTGTTTATCAAGACCCATTTGGTTCCAATAACATTCTAGTATTTTGTTCCAGGTACAAATTCCCATGTCTCACTCTTCTGAATCATATTTAGTTCTTCTTCCATAGCATTAACCCAATGCTTATCTTCACTAGCTTGTGTAAAATTATTGGGATATGTTTCAGATAACAAAGAAAATTTCAATATTCTTCTATGCTGAACTCTTGTATCTATATCACCTGAATCTGACTTTATGGATGATTCTTTTCGATAATTATGGATGGTGTCTTTGGATATTAGCATTATATTTCTTTTTGTTATTTCTTTTCTTCTTCCTTTTCTTTTTCTTTGTAGTTTGTCTCTTCTGGATAGTCATTTGTTTGTGACTTTCCTTGTTGAGTTATTGCTTCATCCACTCTTACATCAATATTATCTACAACCTTGCACAGTATTTTGTTGTATAAATTGTAGGCCTTTCTTCCAAATGCATAGCCAAGAAAGATACCTTTATCTTTTCTAGAATCAAACTTTCCTAAATTATCTTCATTTCTCTTTATATACAAATTTCTCCCAAATACTTTGAAGAATTGGACTATAGCTAGTCTACCTTTACATAATTCATAAGGTTTCTTGTTGTTATTCACTCTAGTTTGTGCTCTATTAAAAATGTAAATTGTTGTGTTGACTTCTTCTCTCCAAAGGGTGTTTGGTAGTTTTGGTTCATTCAACATTGTTCTATCCATTTCTTGTATAATTATGTTCTTCCTTTCTACAACTCCATTTTTCTATGGAGTCCTTATTGCAGAAAAATGTCTCTTGATTTCATGATTCTCACAAAATTCATCAAGTTGATAATATGTAAAATCACCTCCTCTGTATGATATTACACACTTGATTTTTAAATAAATCTCATTTTCAACTAGGGATTTGAAAGATTTAAATTTCTCAAATGCTTCATATTTTTCTTTAATAAATGTAACTCGTGTCATTGTTTTGTAATCATAAATAAGACACATAAAATATCTCTCACCTTTTAAATTTGATGTCCTTGTTGGCCCATAGAGGTCTCTTTGTACAAGTTCCAATGGATTTGATGTTGATTACTCCTCCGTTTTGAAACTAACTCTCATTTTCTTTCCATGCCGACATGGATTGAAAATAGTGTCCATTGGTTTTGAGATCCTTGTAATATCTCTTACTACTTGTGTGTTGATGAATTTTACTAGAATTTAAAATTTAATATGACCCATCCTTCTATACCATAATTTTCTTTTGTCTACTTGTCCCATACAACATTTTTCTCCTTTGACTTCATTAAGTCTAATGTATACATTGCTCAGGGTTTTGTTTGCATATTCCACTAATATCCCTGAACTTGCTTTCCTTATCTCACAACCTTTAGAATGAAGTTTGAGGTTGTAATCTTGATCACACATTTGAATGACACATAGAAGATTGTGTTTTAACCCTTCAACATACATTACATTTAAGGTTTCAATTTTTCCATTATCAATACTAATGGTACCTTTTATAACTATCATTGCAAAAGCATTATCCCCAAAGGTAACACTGCCTCCTTTTTCTTCCTTTAGGATGAGAAATTTTTTGTTATCCCCTATCATGTGTTTTGAACATCCATTATCAATGTATCATTCACTTATTGTTTCTTTAGAATACATTGAAAGTCCACATTCTTCCTTCTTTCATTCTTTTTGCTTCCTGTTCAACACCTTTGTGTATTCTTCTCTATTGTTGGTAAGAACATATTCTTCCTTGTTTTGTTTAGGATACTTTATTATGATACTTATATAGTCATGTGTTATGTGACCATAGTTATTTCACTTATAACATTCAACACTGTAATCAAGTAGGGGAGAAAATGAATTGTAGTTTCTATCAATAAACCCATGAGAAATTCTAATTTTGTTGCTCACATAATCATTCTTTGAGGTTTTATAAGAACATTTGTTTATATGTATCACATGATTACTTCTTGAATAAGCTCTACAATATATTTCTTTCTGACCAAAATTATTGTAAGAAAATCAATAGCCAAGAAATATGTTTTGGTACCGGATTGTGGAATGTATTCTTGGTGGAACAACTCTTCTGAACTCATCCTTGTGAGAAGAATTATATTTTTGTTAGTAATCATTTCCTTTCATGTTGTTGCTTTCATTGTTGATGGAACCTTTGATAATATTGGCATACATTTTAGTATTTTCTTCATTTCCCTTTTTTGATGGCTTTGTGACCTTAGTATTTGCATCTCCCTCGTGGATTTTTTATTTTTCATCATAGGCAAGACCTATCTTGATGAATGGTGATCTTTGGAAACTGAGAATATTATATAGTATTTCAATACTCTTTCCAAACTTCAATATTCTATTCGATTGATCAGTTGTTTCTCTAGTTCCTTTCTTAAAAAAACTATTTCAACTTCTATCTTCTCACAATTTTCTTCCTTTTATTTCAGTTGGATTCTCACCTCTTCTTCTATCCTATTTTTCCTCTTCCAGTTGAGTCTTCATGATGGTAACTATTTTTCTATTTCATCAAGATAATGATCCTTCTTTTCCTATTTCTTTAATTTATCTTTCTACTTTTAATTATTTCGCTTGATTTTGTCTATTTCCTCTAAGGCACTAATGAGTTGTTATTCAATATTCACTTCCCCATCAATTTATTCTTCTTCTAAGTATGATTTTTATTCTTGATTGTATTCATTTTATTTATTAGTAGACATTGTATCCATGGATATAAAGAGGAATTATTCTTTGTCAATATCATAAACATATCCATCATTTTATTTAGATGAGCTATTGTCCTATCTAGAGTAGAAACTCTTCTTCTTAGTATATTTTCCAATTTTGTGTCTATAATGTTCACTTTTATTGTTATGTTCTTCTTTATCATTAATTTCCTCATCATCATTATCTTCCCTATTTGCACATGGACATTTAGCAAAACAATTTCCTCCTCTACTACAATTAAAGAGTTTGAAGGGTAGCTTACCTTTGTATTTTCCAGATCCTGTTTTTAGCTTTCTCACAAATTGTGCTTATTTTGTATCTGATTCATGGATGGAACATTCACATCATTTGTGTCCTTTTTTATTATTTTATTTTTTGAGAGCTTCTTCCTTCCATGTTGGATTTTCTTTTTCTTTCCTCATCTCAGATGCAGTGAGAATCCCATGCAACTCATCCATCATCAATTTGTCCAAATCCTTGATTTCTTCAATGGAGAGACATTGGCATCAAATCTTAAGGGGAGATATATTAGCACCTTTTGAACAATCATTGGTTATTAAACCTTCTCACCAATTCCTCTAATGGTGTTGACAATTTTATCCACTCCAAGGAAATAAGATGTAACATCTTCTTCATCTTTCATTTTCAAACTCTCGAACTATCTTCTATGAGTTTGGAGCTTTTCCTTCTTCACCTTATCATCACCTTCATAGGTGTTTTAAATTTTGTCCCAAATATCATTTTTTGATTCAAAATGCATCACCTTGAAAAAATTTTATTCTGATAAACCACACAAGATAACATTCATGGCTTTTGATTTATGTTCACTAGCATTCTTCTCGGTGTTATCTATTGCTTGAGTTTTTGGGGTTGTATACCCAGTCATTACTGGTTTCCAAATGTCAAACCCGAGATCTATTTTATATGTCCACATCCTTATACTCCAGAATGCATAGTTTATTCTGTCAAACAAAGGATCCATGTTGGTAGAGACACCTTCTTGAATATCCATGAGTCCTCCCGAGAAATACCTTCCAGCTATTAGACTGTTTCTGAAGGAACATTCTCTGAAAAAAATTGTTTAACTTATTCTTATATTGAGAGGGGGGTGAATCAATATAATATATTTTTTACTTTATTTAACCATTCATCAATCATTCACTAGCACCTATAAACTCAAATCAAAATGCACAAAATTTAACATGGAAACCCTTGAGGTAGTGTTATCGGACTAATCGATAGGTGTGGACACTAATAGATCTTCCTAGATCCACCTGGATCTAGAACAAAATAGGACACGACACGACTCTTTCCCTAAGTTGTAATCATTGAATCTGCTAATAAGAAGGAATAAGTGACATACCTTTATATCGTTTCCTTAGGTCTTTGTTGCTCCCGCTTCGCTCTAGTGCTCTCATGAGGTCAAGTCCAAGACAACACAAACCAACCAAAGTGAATATATCAAAATGTATTCAACATCAACTTATGCATATGATCAAGGAATTACACAATAAAGTAAGAGTGACTTTATGGGAAAGGGACATGCCGCTGTATCATATTAATTGAAAGTAGAAGATACAACCTGATCGCCTTGATGTCGCAAGCTTCCTTTCAGTGACCCTTGGTTCCAACACACACAATTGCTTTGTACTTGCATGAAGAAGATCCAATTCCTCTTGATAAACCAACTAGATCCTTCAAGCTTATGTTAAAGCATGGTTCTTCACACAATTCTTTCACCAATTCTTCATTCAATCTTGCTTAACCTTTTCCATGAGAAACCTTTCAATATATAGGAGAAGGAGAGATGGTTACATGGATCATGATGATCCCATCAAATCTGAGAAGTCAATAAAATGACAACCATACAAATGCCAACTCACTTTCTAGAAGATTCCCTTCTAGAACCCTCGAGACCTCTTCTCCTTTCCAAGCTTAAAAACAGGTTCGCACCCTTTGTATGGAGCAAACTGTGAGAATTTCACACCCTAAGTGTAATTGTCCTGCGAGAATGAGTGATTCTAGCACCCTAGGCCATAGGAAGCCTGCAAACTCACTTTAAAAATATGTTTTTGGAAGGAGACAAGGGCCACTTTTCTCATGCAAAAAGTCCTTGTTGGGATCCTGAATACACCATTGTTAATACATCAACAGAGTGACCAAAATCATGTGTAATAGAATGCCCCCCAAAGTATGAGGCCAAAATCTGTGAGAGCCGAAATACTTTGTAAATTGCGTGTGTGTGTCAGAAACCAGAAGTGCACCTAATCAGAAACTTGCAAACAACCAAGCATCTGCATAATATAATACCAATTCTAAGGTAGGAATTCGAATACTCAGATCACAAATGGATGACATCATGAATGTGGGTCATGGCCACCAATCATACACTGTGGATCCGTGTTGTCAAAAATACTGCATAGCCACCAGGAATACACTATGGATCTATGCGAGAAGACTCAAATTAGGACGACATATCCACATGACATACAAAATGGATCTATGTGTCGATGAAAATCATACATACTCCATCGCAGGCTGGATAAAAAAGATGGAACCCAAGGTATTCAATCCCATCACATGAAAAGTACAAATCTAACCATGTGATTACATGTGCCGAAGTCGAACATGGTAGAAACCACTTGATTACTGGTCATTGATGAAACCGTTAACAAGTGCGAGGGAAATCACCATTAATGTCAATGACTCCCAGGGTACACTAGTACAATCCACCGAATGTGAATAAATGAGTTGAGGTCTAACATTCGACGAAATCTCTCAATTAGAGGTCAATGATGAAAAACCACTGTCGAAAGTGAGGAAACCTGCCATTGAGGCATGCAAGTTCCAAGGTACCAAATAATTTATAAGTCTTGTTTCTGGATAATGATTTGGAGTCGACAAAACAAAAATCGTCACACTAGGGCCTTGATGTATCCCCCATCAATGACACGAAATGATTAATAGATTTGGAAGGTGAAATAGAGCATGATACAAATGAAAATGGACACAGGGAAGGCCGACTTGGTAAGAATGGACAACTGCAGATGGCCGACTCAATAGATGTTTTGGATGAACTTATCTTGAACATATGAATGACACGACCAGGGATTTGGCAGCACTGACTCAGAGATGACTCGGGATATGAACTTGTAGCAAGTCAAATGAGAGACAAATGGATTTCCCAAACCGGCTTCAAATAACAAACAAGGGGTGTCATGTTCAAGAGCGACACTTACTGCCAATAATATGAATATGAAAACACATGTCTTTCCCAAATTTTCCCCTACCATTTCTGGCGAGTACCTCTTTAGTTTTACGTAACCTTGAGGAAGATAACATATGATTTTTGATGTAAGCTCATCCTTCGGATGCGTCCCTCAGAGTATGTTTAGCGAACCCTGGGAAGGAGTGTCTCGGTCCCATTACGAGTCTTTCGATGTTTTTTTAACGAGTCCAAAGATAGAAAACGCGAAGGTTTTTCATGATTATAGAGTCTGTAAAAACACTTAAAAGAGAACTCTCTCAGTTCCTTTTTCATAAAATAGTTCGATAAGACCGAAACAGTGATAAACTATTTCCCATCGAACGTTTTGTTCAGATACTTTTACGAGCGTGAACAGAACAAGGTCACTTGGCAATCTTTTGGTTTTATGGAGCATGAAAATAGCTTAAAGGATACTCCTTTGGGTTCGTCATTTTCATGTTACCATGATGAGTATGAAAATATGATAAAAGTATACTCGGTTTTGTTCTCATGTATTTTCGAGCCCGAGAACGAACGAAGACTGAGCTCAAAGTTTTTCTAAAAACTTATAAAAAGCAGTCGTACATGCAAGGAAAAAAGAAAAACATTTGTACTCTTTCTTGTGGACTTCAAAGTCGTCATATCTGCAAAAATTCACACTCATAGGGATATTAGGCATTAGTTTTAATGAATAAAACAATATAAAAAAAATCAACAAAAAAGGTAAAAATTAAATACAAGTGGGTTAAAGGACTTTTACCATAGTCATTGTGATTTTGCCAAGAACCTTGCCCAAAAATACTCATTTTACCTCAAATTTCATCGCTCAATCATGGGAGACGCAGGAAACCATTTGGAAAACCATCTCTGTCAATGAGGTAAGCTCCTAGTCTTCTACCTTTTCCATGGTTTAATTTTTGTTTTCATTGGCAATTTTCAAGGTTTTGAGTTTGTTTTAGGGCCAAAACTTGTGCCCAAGCATTCGCGCAGGCTAGCCATATGAGACCTGTGAGAATGCATGATTCTCACAGGTGGCCTCAAGGGAACCTACGAGAATCTCACACTGTACTCAAGGGGCACCTGCGAGGGCCGCAAAATGAAATTTCACTTTGATGTTTACCCAATGAAAAATATGCCAACGTTTGAAAAGAGTTGTTGATTCTCTTCTTATGGTTCTTATGCATGCATTTGACCATCACGATGCTAGAGTGGTGAGAAAGAGAACACGAGGAAGATGATGCTATTGCCGGGAATGACTCGGGTACCATTGCTTCCCTCTGAAACTGTGGGCTTTTGAAATTCTTCTGGATTCCGGGCATGAGAGCCCAAATCAGGTTGTTGGAGTACCTGGTTCATATGTGGGCCATGGAACAACAGTTGTTTCACGTGGGAGTCCACACCTTGACCCTAGATATCGAGGATATCTACTTTCTGACAGGGTTATCATGGCGTGGGTATCATGCTAGCTTGACTAGTAACTGAGGTGGTAGACTCCCCATGAGTGAGTATTGTTGCTAGTATTGTGTTCCCGAGGTGGAAAGAAGAAAAGGCAAGGTGGCTATTTGGGGGTTCCAAGACTTGACCCTGCGAACCATCTTGTTCACCATAGCACGCATGGCTGGGAGCACAACTCCACACATGGCGCTTTAGAGCTACTTCCAGTATGCCATAGAGTGTACAGAGCCACGAGTCTTCAACTGGTCAGATGCAGTTCTCCACAGTATGAAGGGACAGTTGACAAAATGCAGGAAAGGTGACCCAAAGCAATTCGGGTACGGATCACTTTTGGTGTCCTTCTTTCTTGAGAGGGTCCCCTTACTGAGATTACAGGTTGAGTGGGGTTTACTGGCCCCACAGGATCTGAGGATGATGAGGTGGTGCAACCTCATGGCCCGACACGTAGTTGGGTCGATCATCAAATATAATGATTCCTTCTTTGACTGGCTGCAGCCACAGATGTTGATGGTTGATGACTACGCCTACGCTGGGTTGGACTTCCGAGGGGATCTGAATTTAGCACTACCTGAGGATTCTCAGTGGGGTGACCTAGGTAATAAGTACACATTTTGTTCTTTTAAATATTTTTGTATTTTTTATCATATGAAATGTTTTTTTATGTTTGTCCAAGAACTGATCAAAAATCTCTTTTTGATGACACAGATGTGGGGCCATATTGATCTCCAGGTATGTCTCCTATTCAGCGACGAGGAGAGGTATCTCCAGTGCCGCAATGGGATGTTGAAGACTATGAGGCAGTGGAGAACAACTTAGAGGGGTTGACTGCTGACATTCTGGACATGCCTATCAGAGAGATCCCTCGGCGTTATCAGCACCATACTGTGGGCGTGTAAGATTCTATTGGTCGAATGCTTCATAGGGTTTCCCGAGTAGTTGTGTGTTATCATAAGCGTCACCCATGACACTACCTTATAGAATCTATGAGCTCCAGATTTTGAAATTTTGGTCCTCGGACAAAAATGTTTTGTAAAAACTTTTGATTGTTATATACATATATACGGCTTCTACCAGCTTATCTTGTGTTGTGTGATACATGTGATGTGATTGGTTCATAAATGGCCCAAATGTCTGTCTAATACATAGTTAGCTAATGCATCAGTTAATGTATTTAGACATCTAGGAATATGTTGATACTCAATATAATCAAAATAACGTTCAAAGAGGCGAATTCATAAATATACCCATAATAAAGTAGGACTTCGAATAGTATAGACATTAATTAACTATAGTACTACTAGATGTGAATCCAGTTGTACAACCAAGTGACAGATACTAAGGGAAATAACATCAATCAACAATTCTATAACGGTGCTATACTCTGCAATATTTTTGGCCGCACGTCCGAGACACAGACCTCGTAGAGTGATAAGTTCGTTTGTAGGGGCATAAATTGCCCAAGAAACAGAAGCAAGGTTCTGAGTACTACAGCTAGTGCCATCAACAAAGCCAATGTGGGGTAGCGAAGACTCTGACGTTTGGAAACCAAACACAACGCAACATAAGGGCAGAGACCAGATAACGAAAAGCATACTACAGTAACACACAAGAAGTATGATACAATAAAATACAAGTACTCATGCAAAGGTGATCTTAGGCATAGTACTTTTTTAAGTACAACCCATTTCTGGGTTCACTCAAAGGGATATCTTCATAATTTACTAAGTCATAAGCTCCTTTCTCCAAAACTTGTCTAACGATATAAGGACCTCACCACATAGCTTCAAACTTTCCGGCTCCTAGCATATCTCGATCTTGTTCGCAAAGGAGAACCAGATCACCTTCGGAGAAAACGTGAGGCTTGACATGTTTGTGGTATTGGGCTTTGACAAATTTCTTTTGGGCTTCTATGACTCGAGTGGTTTCACGTCAGGTTTCGTCTAATCGCATGAGATACAACAGACGTTGTTCTTCAGCAGAAGTGTTTGGTAGGAGTTCAACGACTAGTTTTAGGGAGGGTATCTCACATTCAATGGGCACGATGTCTTCTAGACCATAGACTAACCGGAATGGTGTAAACCCGGTAGCATACTTAACAGATGTCCGGTAAGCCCACAATGCTGAAAATGACATCATGTGCCAACTCGTTTTGTGAATCCCTATCATTCGTCGAAGCATGGTTATGAGGACTTTATTAATTGCTTCAACTTGGCCATTGGCTTGTGGGTAATAGGGTGTTGAGTTTTCATGGCGAAGACCCAACTTTTTAGTGAGTTCGAACATCATGAAGTTTCTAAAGTGGCTACCATGATCGGTGATGATAGCCCGAGGGACACCAAAATGAGCTATGATGTGATTGAATATGAATAATGTTGCGGTCTCTCTAGTGTTGTCAAATGTCGGCATCGCCTCGGCCCATTTCGTAAAATAGTCTACGGCTAGAATAATGTATCCATACGCCCCAGCCGAGTGAGGGTGACATGTCATGAAATCAATACCCCATTTCGAAAAAGGATCGACAGAGACCATAGGGTGAAGAGGACCAATATGTGATCGTATCGTATGGTTGAAGGTCTGGCAAGCATGGCACTTTTGGATGACAATTACACAATCGTTAAATAAAGGGGGCCAAAAATACCCAGCTTGCAAGATCTTCTGGGCAGTGGCATACCCAGACATGTGACCACCACAGGCTCCATAATGGATTTTTTGGCTTTGTCAAACGTGAGGCAGTGTCAAAAAACTGAGTCAATCCCATGACGATAAAGAGTATCACCGAGGATAATATATTGATGGGCTTGGTAGCGTATTTGACGACGGTCAGTACTGGACAAATCGGGCCAGAAAGTCTGGGTTTGGAGATATATGATAATATATCAGTACCAAAGATCATCGAAACTAATCAGGAAAAGGGATTCATCAGCTAAAGAATCGGCTACTACCTTTTCCATCTCAGAGTATGGAAAGTCTCATATCAACTCGACAAACACTAAGTATTTCTTGGGCTGAGCGCATTCAAATTCCAAGTCAAACTCCTGGAGTATCACGATCCATTTGGAGTATTTTTCCCCTAGGATTTTATGTGTGAGAATGTGTTACATAGGGTTGGAGTTAGAAATTATCGTAGTGTTGCGAGAGAGGATATAGTGCCAGAATCGTTGAACTTCTTTCTCGGCTGTCAAGGCCAGTTTTTCGACATGTAAATACTTGGTTTCGGTAGGTGTTAGACTTCGAATCAAGTAATAGATTACATGTTCGTCATGAGAATCATCCTTCTGGATGAGAACCATAGCGATGGTGTAATCCGAGGCTGCGAGGTAGAGGAAGTAATCACGACTGTAATCAGGGGGGAAGAGAAGCGGAGTACGTGTCAGGGACAGTTTCAAAGCTTTGAAAGATTTGTTTGTGATGGTATCCAATACGAACTCAGACCCCTTTTTGAGTAGTCGCATAAATCCAAGAGTCAGTTCGGCATAGTTTGGGATGAAAGGAAGAATAAAGTTTTCTTTCCCTTGCAAACTTTATAACCGGTGAAGCGAGGAAGGAGGAGGGAGATTGAGAATCACCTCAACCTTCAAAGGATCTACCTTGATCCCTTGACGTGAAACAATAAAGCCTAGACGTCGGTCGGATTCTATGCAAAAAATGCATTTGTGAGGATTCAAGCGTATATGGTAAAACCGACATTGGAGGAAAATGGCTCGGAGGTGTATTGGATGATCGACCTAGTGCATGGAATGAGTGGGTAAGTCATCAAGATATGGCTGCATGATGTGGTTGGTATCATAGAAGGCATAAGACATAGCATGCTGGAAAGTTGCGCCAGCGTTTTTTAGACTGAAAGGAAGTTTCGATAAGCAAAAGTTCCCCAAGGACAAATAAAAGCAGTTTTGTGTTGGTTCTCAGGAACGATATTGATTTGATTATATCCGGAGAAACCATCCATCAGAGAGAATATTTCACTTCCGGCACAATCGTCAACAATCTGGTCGACAAAGGGGGTAGGAAAGTTGTCTTTAGGACATGATTTGTTAATATCCCTATAATCAATGCACACATGGATTGTGCCTTGTTTCTTGTCGATCGATACAAGATTGGAAACCCAGTCAGTGAGCGCCACCGGGTAAATAAAGTCGTCTTTGAGAAGTTTCGCGACTTCAAGCTTGATAGTGGTCGCTTTACGTGGATGGACCAGACGAAGGCATTGCCGAACGGGTTTAGCGTCTGGGTATGTCTTGATCTCATGTATTACAATGTTGGGGTCAATACCCGACATTTATTCATAGCTCCAGGCGAAGATGATTACTAACTTGTAGCTAACAATTTCGTCAGGGGAACACGAAGCTCCAATATGCACATTTTCGACAATTCCAGGTTTTAGGGATATGTCGAGGGGAATGGTGGGTGAGATATTGCTTAAGTTCCCTTCAGAAAAAACATCGTGTGTAGGCTCGAGAATGACAAAAATGATGACAACGGTCGACGGGGTCGAGATCCGTTGGTAACTCTCGATGGTGTGTTGTTCCTGGAAGAGGATGTAACGATGATGTCCATCATCCCAGGGGGTGTCTTCCATAACAGACATAATCATCTCATTCGTCGGAAAAATGACATGAAAAGGATCTGGAGATAAATCACCAAGAGAGGGTGTAGAAGGGGTTGTCGATTGAATGGCCCGATAGGCAGATTCGACCGGACTTAAAGGCATTTTGTCGTTGTAATGAAGATGATCGTCGGGGTCGGGTACCATCCATGGGTCGTGAGATGTAGGGGTTCCATGAATAGAGGTGGAGATCATGTTGATTGAAGTGACAGATGAATGTGTAACATGAGGTGGTGGGATGGGGAAGGTACCCATTAATGAGGAGTCTTTAAGAAGACCCACATCGACGTTCTCGTATCTGATGGGGGTTTTGGAAATGAATGGTATGTTGCCAGTACGCGCATCCAATTTAAAGAAGGATTATTGGTTGATGATAATTACCTTTCCTTGATGTGGGAAATGTACAACACGAAAAAGAGTCGACACAACTACGCGCATGAAATCAATCCAGCTACGGCCAAGTAGGAGGTTGTAATTGAGAGGAGCGTCAAAGACTTCCACTTCGACTTGGACCGTTTTGCCTTCTAACGTGATTGGCAGTCAAGGGAGGACACCGTAAGGCTTTAAATTGGATCAATTAAAGGCTTTGAGTATGTTATGGGATTCAGTCAAAGAGGGAGAGCCAATGGCTTTCCAGCAGGTAATAGACATGACACACGTTGAGGCACCCTCGTTGATAACAATTCTACAAATGTTTTTTTCGGAGACAATAACTTGTATTTGGAATGCGCATTGAGGGGTAACCTTGGAATGTGATCTTCCAAGTAAAAAATGATTAAATTTGTATCTGTAGGGTCGATTCCACCGATAGCTTTCAACAATGCTTTCCGTTGTGTATAACAACTTTGAAGGACTTCGAGGGCTGACATCACGGATGGTGCTTGGGCCAGATCTTCAACAATATTGTAGTTCTGGGCAGCACGGACATGAGGATTGAAAGTCAATTTCTGAACGACTCCCTTTGGAGGAGGGTGAAGGACTGTGTCGAGGCTCGGTCGTTTGAGATGAAGAGGACCGTTGGTAGGTGGAGTCGTGGGAGATGGTTGGACCAATGAAGGAGGTATAGCATCAACCTTCTCTTTGGAGGAGGAATAATCTTTGGCTTGAGTGGTAAGTGTAATGTCATTTTTCTTTGAATCTCCTGTACACATTAAGACATAGGATGTATTGGAGGGGGAGGGTTGGTCGTGGATGACCAATTGGGCCTATTGTTGAGAAGGGAAGGGTTGTGAAAAAATGGACAGAGTGGGTGGTTTTGTGGTCCCTTGAAGGAACTTATTAACCTTATCTCATCGTGGACAATCCTTAGTGTAGTGATCATCACCACAGATAAGACAAGGGTATCGGGGTTTGCGCTTATCCCTATCGTCAACAGGTGGTGTTTTGGTTCTTTTTGCTTGTGAATTATTTTTGTCCTCCTTATTCCTACCCTTTTCCTTTCTGGATTTGTTTTTACCGGTAGGGGTAGATTGAAATTCATTTACCTCATAAGTCTTACTGATGGGAGGATAGGAGACAGAGCATTTTGAACATTAGAAGAAATGGGTTTGGGGTTGTTGCTAGAGATTTGGTCGGAATGTGGTTGGGCATGGAAAGTGCCAATCACACCATCAGCTGCATGAGAAGCAGTTGGAGTAGTTGAAGTGGCAGAAGTAGAATGATGAGTTGCCTCAGGAAGTAAGTCGTAAAGAGTACCTGTTTGTGAGTAAACGAGGTCAAGGTATTGAGCACGACTAATGGCTTGTTCTTCTGTGACAACTCCACCCATGGCGATGTCATGACCGATGTCATTCATGAATTATTTTGTGAACCACTCTACCAACAACTGATTGGGAAGTTCACGTTTGATGAGACATCGTCCCGTTGCCACTCATGAATGTGATCAAAGATATGAGTGGCGTTGGTTTGTTTAAAAGAACTCAAAATCTCGGTCCCTGTTTCATGGCGGATTGGTAACTAGTAGTGGGTGAGGAAAGCCATAGTGAGGGTGTTGAAGTCAGTGAAGAAACCTCGTGGTAATTATATATACCACTTTGCGGCAGAACCTGTGAGAGTCATCTATCAAGGAGTTTGATGAGCACCAAAGGTGAAAATTCATAATGTGATTGTTCGGGTCCTCTCCCGCTTTTCCATCGAATTTAGGGATGTCATATGGTAGTTTGTCTGGTATGGCGGGCCATTGGGGAGAGTGACGGATTGGATCATTTAAAATCCTTGACAAATCTGGGAGTTCCAAGGTGGCTAAGAAAGGTAACTGTCTATTCACATGTGGGTACTGGTGGCTTTGGGAAGGGATTGTTGTCGGAAAACCAGTGGGAACATAAGCAGTCTGCATATAATGTGAAGATCCAGGAAGATTCAGTGGTTGTTGTGGAGGAAACTAACTCATGGGATTGTACCCTTGAACAGGTGCGTGGGGTTGAGCATTCGAGCCCCAAATAGGATTAGATGTACCTGGATATGGTTGGCCTATACTAGGGGATATAACGGATGTAACTGGAGGTTGTTTCCCCCCAGTCGATTGAGGATTATGTTGGATAAGATGATTCCAATACTAGGCCAAGGATGGAGGTATGTGTTTTCCATAGGGTGGGGTCGGTGGGGGTTGTCCTCCAATCGGGGGTTGTGTTCCAATTGGGGGTTGTGTTCCAATTGTGATTTTCCCTGCAAGGGGGGGTTGAGTTAGGCCTCCTTGGTGAAATTGTCCACCAACAGGAATCTGGTAATTTGGTGTGAATGATGGAATGATGCCACTAGGATCAGTACCTTCGATAGAGGATGGAAAAGGTCCTCTGAAATGGGGCAGAGGAAGTGTCATAATGGAATCGGGAGGAGAGTGCCCAAAATAAGTGGGACCACCAGGAGTTCCGGATGTGATTTGCGCAGGAACGAGAATAGAGGCATTCAACGCATAGTATCTGAGTGGAAGAGACGAGGTGACTTTGGGTGAAAGAGGTGTGCCAATGGGGGCTTGGCTAGCCATGGTAATCCTGGTGTGAAGACTCATAGTATCTGTGTGATGGAGCATTTGTAAAGGGAGAGTCATGATGTGGTCAGCTTGCGGGGCTTCTTTACCAGGAAAATAATAAGCAGTAGTATACGGTACTGCGTTGGGATTAGATGTTTCAGGTATCTCAGGTGAGATAGTGATATCAACGCCTACTCTTGAGCCAAAGAGGTCCCATCTAAAAATGTTGGTAGCCCAAAAAGCATATTGACCCTCAAGTCCTAGGAAAGGCCAAGTTGGTGATCCAGAATACTGAACAACTAGTTCTCCGGAAGAATTTAGTTGCACAATATGTCTCTCTGAGTCGGGGTGAAGTTGAAAGTCTTCTTGAGAATTGGAAATTCGGAATCGTTCTAGAGAGTTAGTTATTTACACTTGTGGAGTGGTGACGTCTTGGACTTCACTCTGTTAAGGAGAGCCCTCTGGTGAGTTGGTAGGCAAGGGTTGAGAACCTTCCAAATTTTCTGGGGGAAATCCTTTCATTCTACGTGAACGAGGTGGAGGGTCAATTGTGATTGAGTTGAAAAAATCACGAAGAAAATTCTATGGTCAACTTGGGTAAACAAAACAGCATGCGCTAGTAAAAAATTTAGGAAGCAAAACCAAGCAAACCAGACCTTCTAATTCTGAAGTCACTAGTTGGTGATGAAATCCAACGTCGCAACAATGAGACGAGAAGGGGTTGGGCAAGGGTGGAAAAGTTATGTTGACGACTTGCTTAACGAACTTACACCTTGGTGCAATCTCCCACACATAATCGTGGGTATACCCTCCAAGGAGCCCGAGTGAGTCTGGCCAACGTCGATTCTAGGTACCGTGAAGACTTACCCCTTCACATTCACCTTGTGTAAGACCCTAAGAAGATAGGCCACCAAGGTTACCACCAACAACAATAAATCCTGGGGGGACAGTCGACAGTTCGATCCACAAAGCAGGGTGAGTAACTCTACATGCAATCTCTACACCGATATCAACAAAGTAGGGTGAGTAACTCTATTAACATCAATGCGACCTTGGGTTTGACCCTTGTGTGAGAAGGGCTTCCCAGGAAAAAATGTTGCAAATGGAATTTGACACTCCTTACCACAAGATACTATTGTGTGTTTTGTGCTTTGGAGAGTGTATCTCTCTGCCTATTCCAAATCTCTAGCCTAACTGATGTTGGTGTAATAGAGCCCTAGAAAAGAGTTACTAGTTAAATTTTAAAATTTGCGCAATATTATTAAAGGTTGTTGTTACTCAAAGGAGACGGAAATGAAACCGATGTTGTGTGAGACTCTGACCCAACAATGCATAGATAGGAATGAAAAATATCAATTTTTATTCGATGAATCCTATTTATAGGAGGGAAAGAGAATTTTTCTGGAACAATCTTGAACTACGATATACAATCTTCTTTGAAATACAATATCAACGAATCACGAACAATGCCAATTCTCTATTCATTCTATTTCAATGATTGAGTGCCAATATTTTCGAAATAAAAATTTTCTTTAAAAAGAAAAATGTTTTTCAATTTTCAATAGAAACCATAAAATAGTGGTGGAACTAAGAAAAACAAACAACTAATGAAAAGCAATATACCAAAAAACCCAAACCAATCTTTCAGTGAAGACAAACATAATAAGCAGACAAGGCTAGTTTTTTCAAATGCGTGAGAGCAACAACTTTCCAAGTAATGAGCAATTGAAAAAGACAAATAATCCCAACTTTTAAACCAATCACTGGCTCCCAACCAAACAAGCACTCGGATTTCAGGACCCGAGATTATATCCTCATTAAGAAAAGGTGAAGAGATAATAGTTGAGAAGAATGAACAAGAAGTGCTTTCGATTTCCGAAGACTAATCATTCACAAAATCTGAAGTCAAGAAACAATCAATCAGTGGCCCAAGAAGTTCTCTTCAGACAAACATACAAGTCTGGGCATCTGAGCATACAAAAAATCTTAATCCCAAAATTTTGCAAATGGGTTCGTAGGCAGGCAGTGGTGTACAGTGCGAGAATGGAGCATTCTCATAGGTTGGCCACAAGCAGAGTGCGAGAGGTTCACATTGGACTGAAAAGCAGGGTGCGAACTCTAGGGGTTCTCACAGGCTACAGAAGGGTTCAGTGCGAGAATGCCTGAAACTAAGAAAAATTTGAAAAAAAGACAAATTTTTTTAAGGAACCTCTAAACCCAGAGAGTATGTTGGGGTCTCCTGAAGACTCAAGGATTGATAAAGATGAAAAAATGGTAAGGTAAGAGAAAATTGCCAAGGAAAAACACCAAAAACCACTAAAAAATGGGTTGCATCCCCAGTGGAGTTGCCAATTTTGTTATTGGACTAATTGGTAGCTGCGGACACTAACAGATCTCCCTAGATCGACCTGGATCTAGAACAAAATAGGACAGGACATGACTCTTTCCGTAAGTTGTAATCATTGAATCTGCTAATAAGAAGGAATAAGTGACATACCTTTATATTGCTTCCTTAGGTCTTTATTTCTCCCGCTTCGCTCCAGTGCTCTTGTGAGGTCAAGTCCAAGACAACACAAACCAACCAAAGTGAAGATAGAAAAATGTATTCAACGTCAAATTATGCATATAATCAAGGAACTACACAATAAAGTAAGAGTGACTTTATGGGAAAGGGACATGTTGTTGTATCATATTAATTGAAAGTAGAAGATACAACCTGATCGCCTTGATGTCGCAAGCTTCCTTTCAGTGACCCTTGGTTCCAACACACACACTTTCTCTATATTTGCATGAAGAATATCAATTTCCTCTTGATAAACCAACTAGAGCCTTCAAGCTTCTGTCAAAGAAGGGTTCTTCACACAATTCTTTCACCAATTCTTCATTCAATCTTGCTTAACCTTTTCCATGAGAAACCTTTCAATATATAGGATAAGGAGAGATGGTTACATGGATGAGGATGATCCCATCAAATCTGAGAAGTTAGTAAAATGACAACCATATGAATGCCAACTCACTTTCTAGAAGATTCCCTTCTAGAACCCTCGAGACCTCTTCTCCTTTCCAAGCTTAAAAATAGGTTCGCACCCCGTGTATGGAGAAAACTGTGAGAATTTCACACCCTAAGTGTAGGTGGCCTACGAGAATGAGTGATTCTCGCACCCTAGGCCATAGGCAGCCTACGAACTCACTTTGAAAATATGTTTTTGGAAGGAGACAAGGGCCACTTTTCTCAGGCAAACAATGCTTGTTGGGAGCCTGAATACACCATTTTTAATACATCACCAGAGTGACCAAAATCATGTGTAACAGGTAGAAAACCACAAAATATTATCTTTATAATTTTTTGTAGGCACCAACCTACTGTTACAAATCTTGTAGGCACCAATATTCTTAGCTAAGAATAAACTCAACAAGATATTGTGTAGGAACTAACATATTGGAGACACCAATATCCTCAACTAAGGACCAACTCAGTAAGACCTATATAGGCACCAACCTAAGATATCCATATAGATAGTACTTCTAACTTCACCTAAGTGATTAATAATTAATGTATTTCATAGCATCATCATACCCTTAACTTTCATGCACCAACACCTCCCTTTGCTTCATACCCCAGACATAGATTCAAACGCTAGTTATATCTAGATTTCATGCCATACAAAACCTCGTAACATCATTGCTAGAATATAATCCTAGACTGCATCATCACAACCTCAAAATATCCCACTTTGCAGCATCATAGACCTTATTCCTTCATAGCACACCCTTAAAATCCAACAAAAATCCTCATGCACCTTTAAAACCAAAAAAGACTCTTCATCTTGTCTTACACACCTTGTATCTCTTTTTTGCACCTTAGAATTGATCTTCTTGCTTAGATGCTATCCAAATGTGCACATATATCTTGTATTTATAGTTCTTTTGTGCTCACTTTTAGGGACGACCTAAGCTTTATGGATGGGTTGTCTGACAAAGAAATTAATATCTCCTCATTCCTAAGGAGTTAGAGGGAGTTCCATATACCATTGGAAAGGTCTAGGAATAATATTTCCAACCATATAACCTATGCTCTAATTTGATCTAGGTATTCAAAGTAAAAATGCATTAATAGATAGGGTATCCAAACTGAGCATCAAAACTCCAAAAACAATACTTCGAAAAATATCCATCTTGAAATATTTATCTTAGACATATATAGTCTCCCCCTGTCTTTGACATCAATGCCAACAATATTTCCAACAAACGCTCTTAGGATGGAAAATATTTTGGACTAGTGGAGGATTCACCAAATGCACGTAGTCAATAATAAAAGTGAATGGATGCAAAGGGAGATAAATTATGAAGGAAACAATGAAACTGGAAGGAAGCACCAAGTGGATTTATTTGAATGGAAACAAGTATGCAGAGACATCGCTTTTCTCAAGTAGGTGATAGAATGAGAGAATATAGAGGGTGTTGTGGGAGTGAGTAGAAGAAATGAGTGGATTTATGCTAATGAAAATAAGCATGTAGAGACATCGCTTTGATAAAGAAAGTGATGGTAGTAGGAAAATATTAGGTAGGTGATGAATGATGTTGTAGTAGTGGGAAAATGCATTGATTGCAGTGAGCATTGACTATAGTGAGCATCAATTGTAGTGTCTTGTGGTTGATTATTGTTATATGCAGTGTCAGATCCTTTCAACCAACAAATTATTTAATTTATAAGTGTTAATTAGTTTTATCATTTCCAAATAGTGGGAAATATTGGATATACACCAGACCCAATTATGTCCCATCACAATGTTCCAACCAATCAAAAATTAAACAATCGAAATTAAAATATTCTATAAATAAATTTTGTTTTTCTACAAATTCAAATAAATATAAGGTTTTTCCAAAACATTAGGATATTGTTAATTCAGTAAATGAAATAATATGAATTCAAACATTTTTTACTGCTAGGAAAAAAATATAGTCCGTGGAAAAGGAAGGGACTAAGAATGTGTTGTGGTCACAACAACCCACCTTTACTTTTACTTTTATAAGCCAAAGTAAAGGGTCCCCCTACTAAAATTTCAATCCTATTCCCTAATCATCTACTGCTTGAGCCTGATGTTGTTTATTTTCCTACTTTGAGGGAGTTGAGGTTTGGTCTTGATTGATGATTGTTTTGATGGAATATTATTATCTCTTTTAACCTTATGATTTCAAATTTCTTCATGATTCGTAGTTTACTTATGATGTTTCGTTGACATTTGTATGAGTGGTCGACACATTTTCTTCATACCTTATACAGTTTCCCAAGTGTTTAATTATTTTGTATGGTTGTAAGGTTTGATGATTGAGTACATGTATTGAATGAGTTTGATGTACGTTGTCAATCATTTTCCTGGATAACTTATTCAAAGTTGGCTAGAATATGGTGCTTAACATCTTCATCTTTATACTCTCATATATTGGAAAACTATTAAATTGATTCATAAGGTCACCAATCCTTTCTATGTGCTGGAGATTAGATGCATGCAACTATCGTGATAGTTATTTAATCCAGATAATAGATGATTTCCTTCAATAAACCTCCCATCTTCATGTTCTTCAAAATCTAGTCTTATTCATGATATTTCTTAAAGGAAAGAAAATATAATGTTTCTGATATGTTGGTGAATGTCCTCTTAATCGTATAACTAGTTTCATACGATTTTGTGGTTGCAGGAAGAGGTTAGCATGATATCATTTCTTCATGATTTCTCTAGCCTTGAGATGCATGTGGGGGAATCCTTTGATATTCTTCTCCCTTTATCCTACCCTTTATTTATTGATCTTTCCCTCTCTTTCATTCTATTATTTCCTCTAACTAAACCTTATAGTTGGATTCTTCTTATCGATATATTTCCAACAACTGTAACCATACTTAAATATGAATTATCGATCAAAATTTATGGTCTCCCAAAGTTTCCTAAGCCAAATCTCACAATTTCCACCTCATTGTCACGAGCCCCCCTGTCATTGGTGCCATATCACTTGGCACTAACATGTATGTTGACATGACACCTACCACCTAGCCCATTGGGACCACATTTAATCTTGGAGCCTTCTTCATCATTGAAATTCATCCATTCCTAAATGCTACATATCATGCCGATCAATTTTCCTGACAATGATCATGTCCTTCTGACCTGACCAATTTTTATGACCTGATCATCTCTCTTCCAATCATATCTTCTGACCTGACCAATTCTTTCGAACCGACCAACTCTTCAAATACCATTCATGAAACATGTTTTGAATGACCATATCTTGGGCTATAGGTGTCGGAATTTATCCCATGATACCTCATTGGAAAGGTATAAAACAGAGGAATGCAATGATAGAGGTAATAAGGCCAGAAAAGTGAAAAAAAATATCAAAAATTGCAGAGAACATCTGGCCACGAATTTGGGGGAAAAATGGATTGTGCAAACGTCACACAAACATATCTAGATCTATGAGTAATGAAATTATCCCATGATAGCTCAATGACAAGATCGAGAATATAAGAATAAGCTAGGATGGAAATTGTTGGTAGATTGAGAGAATAAAAGGTATGAAAATGAAAATCACAGGTGGAACCCAAATACGGATGGAGAACCAGATATGCAGACTTCAAACAATCACATCTGGAACTACAAGCAACGAAATTAGGACAACAAGGGATTTATCGAAATAAAATATAGATAAGAAGAAGATAGAATGATCACATTGAGTAGGCAAAGCCAAAAATTCCCAGGAACGTTCGAGGAAAAAAATATAACACGGATGGTAAGAGTCCAAGATTGTTTTTTAATGGACATCATTTGTAAATTTCCATGGGACAAATCTAACCACCTAGATGTCTCTTCATATTCTATTTATAACTCCCACATATACATTTTAGAAATGTAAAAAATAAATTGTGGTAAAAATGAAATGAACAACCATGAGAACTGAAGAGTCTCTCTCTTGTCTAATAAAAGAGAACTCATAGGTTGTAAGAAGTACTTTTTCCCTTTGTAACAAAATATGGTACTATTTCTTCTTAGTAATAAAGAGACAGAGGCATTTCAGAAATTTGTGGCTTTGATGAATGTAGTAGAGACTATCATTTATGCATTTATCTTCTAGTTGAGTATTTAGGATTTTGTTGTATGAATTATTTATGCACTTTTTTTTGTTTGCTTATCTTGTCACATGTTTCCTTCTGGGTACAGAAATGATGTTATAAATGTATTATTCAACTATTTTTTTGTATATATGTAGCATTTTTGTTTTCATATGTCAATTGATTACACAAGTTATTTCTGGTTCTGATGGTGTTATCTTTCACTTTACTCATTCTTTTAGTTTTTCTCCTGAGACAGATTAGAATTAGTTAGGATTATATTAGTTTGCTTTTATTTTTATTAGCATTAGGATTAAATAGAAATATTTGGGGGGAAGTCCATTGTATTTCCCCTTATATTTCTTTTAATTATGAGAAACAATGAGGCCCATGTACTCACATGAAACACTACACCAAATGAGAGTAGGATTGATTGGGACCTTCCATCAGGTGTTCTCCCTCATCTACTTGACATACCATTTAGACTCGTCAACAAAAATGGCACTAGAAGGAGGGCCAAATGATAAGATGAGCCTGTGGAGTCATTCTTGTTATTTGTTTTTTTAATTTACTAATAGATCCATCTCATATCCCTTTATGGATGTTTTTTTGTTATAGTGTACCTTCCAAACTTCCTAGAAATATTTTACATTTCTTGTCACAACTTAGATTTGATGGTGAGAGTGAAATCTCTGCATATGAACATGCTTTACATTTTTGGAAATTGTGTTGTTTGCATAATATTAATTGATATAAATATCATTTGCAGGATGTTCACTCTCACTTTTGTAGGCTGGGTAAATAGATGGTGTCAAACTTCGTTGGTCACGTCAATTCACACATGGGAAAAAATTATGCGTGAATTTTTGCATGCTTTTGAGAATTATGATTTTGATCATTTCTATGAAGAAAGTTTAGAGATTAAGAAAAACAACATGAATCCCTTGAAGATTTGGTTATCAGATTTACTCATCTTTGTTTTATATTTCCTCTCGATGATAGGCCTTCTAACAATGATTTTATTTCTTTCCTAGTTTCTCTTACTAATGAAACATATGAGTGAGTGGATGAAAAATATAAATCAGGTTTTAATCTTTCTTCACATGTTGATTTGGATTTAAATGAAAATTTTGAAAATGCTAACGGTTTACACGGACTTCATATGTCTAGATCTTTCTTTAATTTGGGGGATATAGATCAGATAGAGAATTATTTTCTAGAAGAAATATATGTATCATCTCATCACTCCATTCCCCCTTTATTTCTTTTTGATGAAAAAGAGACCTCTTATGTTGTAAATTCAAGTTCATATTTTTTTGTAGCTGCCCAAGAGGAGGATTTTCATGTTGATAATGGAACACTTCAGGTGACATCGATGGTTATGTTAGGCTCTCATTATATACTCTCTTGGTTCCCATCACAAGAATTGGTGGAGGGATCTATGGAGAAAAACTTGAAAGCTGAACAATTTGTTAATGAAGAAAATCTAGACACACTTAAAATTAATTCTTTCTCACACTTGGATAATTTGAAATTAAGTTATGTTGATTTGGATTGTCCTGATGTTTCAAATTCTCCTAGTTCAAGTGACATAGATAAATATTGTTTTCCTATTGCTGATAGGTCATTTATTGAAACCTCTTTTTCTAATGATTCTTATGACTTGCTTCTCTCTTATAACCATGAATATTCTTCGAAAGATATTTTAGTTTCTCATATGTTGTAGGAGCAAGACAACCATGCTGATTTTTTCACTTCAGGAGAAGAAATAAACATGCATGACATACCTCTTCTATCTCAACAATCTACTTTTAACTTGGAAGAGGAAAACCATCTTGAGGAAGAATGTGTCGATTGTGAAACCACGCCTAGTGTGGAGCCCACTAATTCACAATCATCCAACTATCTTTTTAAAGAGGAACAAATACCATTGAGGGAGTCACTTTTTAAAAAGAAATCGTGTTCTAGAGAATCTTTTATGTCTCTTAATTGTTCCACTTATTTTCATTTGTATCCTGATCTATTTAATGGCTTGACTTTGCAAGAAACCACCCACCATATGACTCAAATAGACTCAATGGGGTTTCCTCCTTTTCATATACTTAAAGGGGGCAATGCACATATGGAAGACAAAGAGGATAAGGCCTATTCCCATGAACTAATCACAACTAATATTTATCAACCTTTCTCGTGGGATGAAGGGTATGTTGTAGCATATGTATATCAAACCATGTCTTCTCCTTTTTCTTCATCTTTATTTTTTATTAATAATAGATAATCTTTTTGTTCAAGAAGCCCTGCACTTGATATTTTTTATACTAGTGGATCTTACCATTGTTTTTAAATTACCTATCATACCATGGTGTATTCTAGTCTATGTAGATCATTTGTTTCCACTAATTTGTCTCAATTTGATGGTTACTTGAATTGTGAGTCCATGGAGGCTTGACAAGATAATGAGACACTTCGGTCTATGTCGATGGTTATATCAGGCCCTTATTATTTTGTTTTTTCTTCAAGGATAAACAACTTTTCTAGCATGAATATTCTCTCATAGAACACACGTCACATGAATTCTATGCACGGTCCTCATTTGCTATGCTACTTTATATTGAACTCCCTACATCAATCCTATGATGGTAGTGCAATATTTTTTGCTAGGATTGAAGAATGGTTGGAATGATATTACTTGGATAGATTTCCGATGAATTATCACAATGAAATTTTTAATATGGTGGATAGAGTTTATATTGTATTAATTTTTCCTACTTTTAGTCGATTCTTATTCCAAGATTTGTCACTCATATTATGTAATGAACATATGTTTGTAGGCTTGGGATTACTTGGATGGCTACATTGGAATTATGACTTTACACAATTTATTGTTCAGCCATTGTAGCATAGAGTAGGAGTAGGGTAGAATATGCTAATGTCTTTCCTTTGCACAGTTTAACTTTTCTTTTTAGTTTTTAGTAATTTTTTTGTTTACATTCTCTTTTCATTATTGTTGGTTGATCAATACATGAATTTTTAGTAGAGGTGGAAATAAATAGAAGACTAGCACAATAATTTTCCCTTAATTGTATTTTTCAATGTAATTTTGATATGGGGAAAATTTACTTCATCTCATTTTCTATGTGCTAGGTAATTTTCATATCACTAATTTGTATGCTTGATCACCATGTCAAGTATTCTTGAAGCATTGGGCTATCTCGCAAGTGGGATATCTTAAATCAGATTAATATTGCACCCCTCTTGTAGTGAGAATAAACACTAATGGTTCCATAGTCATATGACTCTCACTTAGAAGATTTTGTCTTGATTGAGATTATTTTTATAGTGTTGATCTTACTACCTCATGCACAGTGAATGAAAATATTTACAATTAAATTCAACCCATCTGAAATCAAGTCCACTCCAACTCGTAATTTCATTGGACAAATATTTTATCATTGTTTTGGATTTATCCAAGTAGTTTTATTTCCCATTGACTCTTTTATTCGATCACTTTTATCCATCATGAATTCTATACATAGAAGTTTCTTTCAAAATTAGCTTACCTCATTTTTATTTCCTTTGAGTTATTTTCCATTAGCACTTTTAGTTTTCATTTATGGGCACTGGTTTCATATCTCTTATGCTCTGTTTGGTCATTTTTCAGGGAGGAGTTTCATCCATTATTTTGCATCTCTCTTTACCCAAGCTTCCTCTCATACAAAACAACATGAGATATTCATTTACATTATCTATATATAGTTTTTGACAATTTTGGACAACATGGTTATTTAAATCTCTCTGCTGATATCTTTTTCAGAAATTTTCTAGAATTAATATTTTTATTTCCCAACTCATTGCTCGACTAAGGTCTCAATCCTAGCATTATCAATCATGAAAATGCCAGACCTGATATTTTCTTGAAGAGTATCTTTTCATCCTTTGGGTTTGATGATTTTGGGTCACTCATTATGGTTACATTATTGATTGTTATAAATTTAATCATGGCCTAATTATTTCTCACTTATGTCATCATGTTGAAATCATTAAGGAGTTGTAAATACTTTTGTGAAATATGTCAATGCAACTTCTAAGATTTTGAGTTCTCAACATCTTTTTCAACCTTGGCCAAGGTAATAATTTTCAAGGTGTAAATTCCTTGTGGGTTGTAACTCATCAATCTATTGGGCCCCACATGCTTCAACACTCCTTGAAATCCAGATTAGTTTATTCATAATTAGAAAATATGGGCATTGTTTGGGAATTATGGTATATCTTATGTTTTTATATCACTCATGAGCTTGCTGATTTTGTTTTCTAGATTACATGTCTCATTATTTCTACCTAAAAACCTATCTAGTGGAGACATAAGAGATACACTCTTCTATTTTATTTCATTTTCCTCTTATTCTATGACATGTGTAAGTTCGAGGAAGTGTAATTTATGGTTTCTATACTTGGAACACTCTTGAGATATTGAGGCTATCAGTTTCATGGACTTTCCCATCACACCAAGCTTATCACCAATTAGAAACATGATCCTAATCACTTTATCCAATTTTGATTTCTAATTGTATCTTCAATTGAGTTGGGGAGCTCAATCCATTTAGGTTCTGACCTAAGATTAGTTGCACTTTTCCAATTTTATCTTAATTGCTCCATTTTCTTGATGAGTCTCTCTCACATATCACATTAGTATAATTTTCATTAATAAATAGAGTGAACACATATCTTAGGGTGTAATGTTGATAATATTTGGATCATATTTTTATGTCTAAAATTTGATATTGGATTGGTATTTTTAAAAGATAGATGCAACTAGAGTCTAATAGTCCTATTTGGTTAATTTGATTGAATCTGATTTCAGGAACAAGACATTGTGTCCAAAGATTCAAATCTCACAACAATCATGACACTAAAGTCTTTTCTTGAAGGAAATATTGAGGGAAATCACATAGTGATCATCTCTCAGGAAGAAGGTTGTGATATTTGGTTGAATGAACAACAAATGAATACTTGATGACTGCAGTGATCTTTACACGGAGTTTTATGAAAACCAACTTAGTTTAAGTTTAGATTAACTTAGCATGCTTTGCTTAGGATTAGTTTTAATTTTGGTCTATACTTTTATTTTAAGTTTAATTTCATTTCAATAAACTAGTCACTTAAGAGGAAGATTTTCTCCCAAACTATCTAAGAGATGATCACAAAATTCCCTTTTGTATGTAGGTTATGTAGGTTGGGAAAATGGCTTCTGCAACCAACAACTCTTAATTTTTATCTTGGAATGAAGGAAACACAGGGAAGTGTTAATCTAAACTACGATGCTTAGATTCTTTTGAAATATTTTTGGATTGATAAATCAAGATTGTCACCAACTTACCAGATGATCAGAAATAGACTTTGTCTCATTTATATATTCCCATTTTAATTTATGATATAGTAGAGGTTTGGGGTCATTTTAATGTTTCTTTTGATAACCTACATAACTACCAATTTTCCCTCCATGCCCTATCAAATTGCATTATTGGAATGAATCTTTGGTATTAATGTCTATCTTTTATGGAAAAGCGAAAATCATGGTGCTTTGGTGAGAAATATGAAATGTATTTTCTGTTGAAAATTAATTGTTTTTAAATATGCAAAGGAACTGCTCATGTCTAAATTTTTAAGAGCTTATGGATTTGTGGAATGTTCCATGTAAATTTTTTATTTTTTTAATTTGTTTTGATTGAGCATCTACATTAACCCATGTTTTTGGATCCCTGAAAATTTGTTTTGTTGGACTGAATGAAATAACTTGTATGTGATAACTCCATTAGAGAATTGTGTTGTAAATCTATTCCATGAGATCATCAATTCTTGTAATATTCTTTGTCCTTCATTTCATATCTCAACTTTGGGAATTTTTCTGTTGGTCTTGATATTTAATGGTTCACATGTCTTAATTGGTTATTTCTCTTGGCTTCCTCCCCAAGATTTCATTGAAAACACTTTTTTTTTGCTTCCACCAGATTTATTACTTGTTGTTGGGTTATATTCTTATTTTTCATTCATTTTCATCCTTTTGATGACTTCCACCATAAATTAATATTCCTTTTAATTTAATTTTCTTTTTCATGAATTGACTTCTGATTTCAGCCTTGCTTTCTACTTGTATACATTCCTTCCATCTTTTGATTTGACTACTAGCATTTATTTGAGCTAGTTTGACTCTTAGTCTTCCTTAAGGATTACTCTTTAAATTTGAGTGAGGGGTCGGTCCAATTATGGTCACATACTGAAGAATTTTTTTACAAGTCATAAGATGCATGGGTTTCTTTATCTGAATGAACATTAAAAAAGTTCTCAGTTGTAGGTATGGACTAATAGTTGTGGTGGAATACATGTGCCTATTGGCCATACCATAATAATCCATAAGTATAAGAAAGTGTTTATCACTCTCTTTCTTCGAGCTCCATTCATTTCACATTAATAAAATATCTCATACTATGATGGTTTTTGGGGAAACTTGTGGGTTAAGCTAAAATGCATAACATCTACTCAAAAAATCAAATAAACTCTTGTATCACCCTGCTTCCTTCACACCCTATGAGCATATGCATATCTTTATCTAAAATCTAAAAGGGTAAGCATATTCTAAAATAAAAAGGAAGTTGAAAACACTATTAATAGTGTGAGAAGTAAAAGTAAACATGTTGGGGATATGAATGCTTGCTGGTAGTGGGGATATGCTTGTATGGTACCGAGGAAATTTTTTTGGGGCTATGGACGCTCGTTGGCAGCGAAACAATCATGGGAAAAGAGAGATGAGGAACACACTTTTGTAGACGTTTGCTTGTTAATAAATGTGAAATCCCATGGTTGAACCAAATCTATCCTGAAGAGTGCATTGAGTAAACGAAATTATCTCATTAATTGGCTCTTTGAAAAGGGTGTGCTAGATATCAAGCAGAAGAAATGTTGGGTTATATCTTTTATAATTTTGGCATCATTGTGGTACTCATGATTACTAGAAAATTTTCTATATTTTGTTGAACTTATCTTTAAAAATCAGATTTGAAGTATAGGCCGTAGAATTCTATTGATAGAGATAATTGGTTCTTCCAGTGTGTCTCCATTTGTTGTGGTTTCAACAACCCACCTTTACTTTGTATTTTAAAAGAGAAAGGAAAGGGGCCCCCAACCAAAATTTCAATCCTATTTCCTAATCCTCTACTGCTTGATCTTGATGCTATTTCTTTTCCTACTTTGAGAGAGTTTAGGTTTGGTATTGATTGATGATTGTTTTGATGGAAAATTGTTATCTCTTTTGATATTATGATTTCAAATGTCTTCATGATTCTTATTTTACCTATGATGTTTCGTTGACATTTGTATCAGTGGTTGACACATTGTCTTCCTACCTTATACATTTTCCTAATTTTTTAATGATTTTATATGGTTGTAATGTTTGATGATCGAGTACATGTCTTGACTGAATTTGATGTAGGTTGTCAATCATGTTCCTGGATGACTTATTCAAATTTTTCTAGCATATGGTTCTTAACATCTTCAGTTTTATAGTCTCATATATTGGACAACTCTTAACTTGATTCATAAGGTCACTAATCCTTTCTATGTGTTGGATATTAGATGGATGCAACTATCGTGATAGTTATTTAATCTGGATCATAGATGATTGCCTTCAATAAACCTCTCATCTTCATATTATTCATGTTAGAGTTTAAGTTATTATTAGGTTTCTTTTCAATTTACTATATAACCATAGCATAGATAGGATCACTGAGAAAAACACAATCACAAGATACACAACATTTATCCTGGGATACCCTCATGGGGGAGAAAACCCAACAAAAACTTCCTTAATATAGATAGCCAATACAATTCCAAGATAATAAACCAAACACTAGAGAATATCCTCTCCCAAGTAATGCGCCTCTCTCTCTTCCTTCTTCTCCAACTACAGCTCCAAACATGCAATTTGGATGATCTAATGAGTGAGTGTACAAATCAGGCATTAGCCTCCTTTATTTATACAATATGGCAGGTGCTGAAAGGAAGTGTCTTTTCACTGGCAGGGGTGACTTCTCTTTTTGGGTGGTTAGAACCACCTTAATTTATTCTGGTGGCCGAATTCTCATTTTTCATATTACAATTAGGGTTTGACCAATCCACAAAAGGGGATTTGGTCATTTATAATGCCTGATATAATCAATCCAAAAAATGGGATTGATCTAATGAATAATACATCAATAATAATTAGAATACTCTTTGTAGTTACAATATTTCAATACTCCCCTTTAACAGGAAGGGTATTCTACAACAACATCAAGCGAGAGAGAGAGACAACAACATCATCAACAACATCTGGAACACTGACTGGCATATCTATAAATCATCGAAATTTTTTCTCATCAACAATAGGAACAACAACACAGCACAAAGGATGGAGAATCATCAACATCAACACTAGGCTAAGAGTCTTCAGCATGAGGCTGACATCACAACATGAATTTGGATACACAATATCATTAGCATGAAGCTGGCATCACAGTATGAGACTGGCAACATAACATCATCAGCACGAAGATGGCATCACAACACAAGGCTGGAAACACAACATCATATCACGAGGCTGACAACACATCATCACAACACGAGGTTGGCAACACATCATCACAACAAGAGGTTGTCACATCATCATAGCACGAGGTTGGCACATCATCACAGCACAAGGCTGGCACATCATCACAGCATGAGCCTGGCACATCATCACAGCATGAGCCTGGCACATCATCACAATGCAAGGCTGGCACATCATCACAACACGAGGTTGGCACATCATCAGGATGAAGTTGGCATCACAGCACAAGGCTGGAATCACAACACTACTCCCCCTTTCGAGGGAGGTCCTTTCGGATCAAACCAAGCTTGTCTCAAAATTGGTAAAAATTGACACGAGATAGAGGCTTGGTCAACACATCAAAAACATGTTCATCCGTGCTAACATATTGGAGATTTATGGCTCCTCTCTGCACCATATCATGTATATAATGATATCGAATCTCTATGTGTTTTGACTTGTCATGGGACACATGGTTCTCTGTCATATTTATGTAGCTCTAGTTATCACATAGGATCATGGTTTCTTCAATATCTAGATCGAATAGACATGTCAACAACTTCCAAATCCATATGGCTTCACAACTGGCAGAACAAGCAACAATGTATTATGATTATTTCGTGTTGAGAGAAATGCTTGATTGCTTCCTACTCCTCCATGAGATCATGGTTCACCCTAGCCCGAAACAACATCTTGAAGTGCTCTTTCTGTCAGATACACTTCCTACAAAATTTGAATCAGTATAACCACTCACTCTGAAGTCATGATCTCCATCATAACTGAGACCACAATCTAATGTACCTTTAAGGTACCTCATCACATGTTTTGCAGCAACTAGGTGAACATGTATGGGCTCTACCAGAAACTGACTCAAGGTGTTCACAACATAACATATGTCTATCTTGGTGTTCATTACATACATCAACGATCCAATGATATGTTTGTATAGGGTAGCATCAATCATTTCCGACGAAGTGTCAACCAGGAGATTCAACTTTGTTTCCATGGGTGTATTCATGGACTTGCACTCCAACATATTAAATCTCTTTAGTATTTCAACTGCATACTTCCCTTGGTTAAGTAAGATCCTTTATGGGCTCTGCCAGTCCTCAAGACCTAACAAATAGTGCATTGGGCCAAGCTCTTTCATCTCAAATTCTGTGGCGAGATTCTTATTACATTCAATGATGAGATTTTCTTCTCTAGTTAAAAATAAGCCATCTACATACCATAGAAATATAACAGGCTCATCATTCATAACCTTGAAGTAAAGCTTAGAATCATCTTTAACTCTTGGTAAAGCCCAAGCTCCTTAGAAAATTGTCAATACTTCCTTACCAAGATCTAGGCGCTTTCTTCAATCCATACAAAGATTTCTTCAAGTTGCAGAAATGAGTCTTCCTTTCTTCGACTTCAAATCCTTGAGGTTGTTCTATATAAAATTCTTATTCAATGACACCATTCAAGAAGGAATTTTTCACATCCATCTGGTGTAACTTCCACTTCATATTTTGATTTCAAAAAGTAAACCTAGTTTTACGAGAATAGTCATCAATAAAAGATACATAGTATACATACCCACTGATGGAGGATGATGGCATTGGGACACACACATCTGAGTGAATGAACTCTAGGATTCCTTGTTCACATCCATTTCACACACCTTCATGGTCAACCCTGAGTTCTGGTAGACCTATGTTACTGGATAAATCGGTATATGCGAACACTAACAGATCTCCCTAGATCCCCCTGGATCTAGAACAAAATAGGACAGGACATGACTCTTTCCCTAAGTTGTAATCATTGAATCTAATACCAAGAAGGAATGAGTGACATACCTTTATATCACTTCCTTAAGTCTTTGTTTCTCCTACTTCACTTTGGTTCTCTTGTGAGATCAGGTCCAAGACAACACAAACCAACCAAAGTGAAGATAGTGAAGTATATTCAATGACAACCTATGCATATGATCAAGGAGTTATGGAATAAAATAAAAGCGATTTTATGGGAAAGGGACATGCCAATGTATTGTATTAAATGAAAGTAGAAGATACAACCATATCGCCTTGATGTCGCAAAATTCCTTTCAGGGGTCCTGGGTTCCAACACACACACTTGCTCTACACTTTCATGAAGAAGATCCAATATGTCTTGATAGACAAATGGAGGCCTCAAGCTTCAATTCAAACAGGGTTATTCACACAATTATTTCATCAATTCTCCATTCAATATTTCTTAACCTCTTCCTTGAGAAACCCTTCATTATATAGGAGAAGGAGAGATGGTTAAAGGGATGAGGATGATCCCACTAAATCTGAGAAGTCAGTAGGATGCCAACCATGAGAATGCCAACTCAGTTTCTAGAAGATCCTCTTCTAGAACCTTTGTAACTTCCTCTCCTTTTGAGCTCTAAAACAGGTTCACACCCTACAAATAGAGCAGACTGCGAACACCTCGTAGGATAGGTATAGGGTTGCCTGTGAGAATCAATATTCTCACACCCTACAACATAGTCATATTATGAACTCATCTTAAAAATATGTTTTATGGAAGAAGACAACATTCACTTTTCTCAGGCAAAAGGTCCTTATGAGAGCCTGAACACATAACTGTAGAGACACCACCAGAGTGACCAAAATAATTTGTAACAGAATTCCCCCCAAAGTATGAGGATGGAACTCGTGACAACCGAAATACTTTGTAAAATGTGTGTGTGTGTCAGAAACAAGGATCGCACCTAATTGAAAACCTACAAACAACCAAGAATCTGCAGAATATAATACCAGTTCTGAGGTAGGCATTCCCATGGTCAGACCAAAAATGAATGAAATCATAAATGTAGGCCATGGCCACCAATCATACACTGTGGATCCAAGTCGCCAAAATACCACATAGCCACCAGGAATACACTATGGATCTATGTGTTTAGAAGACACATATTAGGACATAGCCACGTGACATACAAAGTGGATCTATGTGTCAATACAAATCATAAATACTCCAATGAAACCTAGGCCAAAAAAGATGAGACCCAGGGTATTCAATCTCGTTGTATGAAAAGTACAAATCTAGCCATGTGATTACATGTGTTGAAGTTGAACACGGTAGAAACCACTCAATTATCGGTCATTGATGAAAACCATTAACAAGTGAGAGGGAAATCACCATTGATGTCAATGACTCCCAAGGTACCTAAGTACAATCCGAACGAATGTGAATAAATGAGCTGAAGTCGAACATTCAACGAAATTTCTCGAACAGGGACCAATGATGTGAATCCACTGTCGAAAGAAAAGAGACATGCCATTAAGGCATGCAGGTTATAAGGTACTAAATGATTTCTAAGTATTACTCTTGGATAATGAGTTGGAGTCGACGGAAAAAGACTCGTCACAGGAGGGCCTTGATGTATCCCCCATCAATGACACGAAATAAGTAACATATTTTGAGGGTAAGTCAAAATACGAATATGATTTGAAATGGACACAGGGAAGGCCAACATGGTAAGAATGGAAAACTACATATGGTCAACTCAATGGAGGGTTTGTTTGGACTTCTCTTGAATATATCAATGACACGACAATGGTCTTGGCAGCATTGACTCAAAGATGACCCAAGATATGACCTTGTAGTAAGTTAGACGAGAGACAAATGGATTTCCCAACCTAGATTCAAATGACGAACATGGAGTGTCATGATCAAGAGCAACGCTTACTACCACCAATACAAATACGAAGGTATATCCCTTTCCCAAAATTTCCCCCAGCATTTCTGGTGAGTACCTCTTTATTTTTACACAAGCTTGAGGAGGATAACATATTCTTGTTGATGTAAGCTCATCCTTTGGATGAGTCCCTTAGAGTACATTTAACGAACCCTAGGAAGGAGTGGTTCAGTCCCATAAAGGGTCTTTCGATGTTTGTTTAACAAGTCCAAAGATAGAAAACTTGAGGTTTTTCATGTTTTGAGAGTCTGAAAAACACTTAAAGAGAACTCTCCCAGTTCCTTTTTCATAAATTAGTTCGACGAGACTGAAAAAGTGATTAACTATCGCTCATCAAACATTTTCTTCAAATACTTTTACGAGCATGAAAAGAACAAGATCGCTCGGCAATATTTTCATTTTTATGGAGCATGAAAAGAGATTATAGGAGACTCCCTTATTTTCGTTGTTTTCATGTTACCATGACGAGTATGAAAAGATGAAAAAAGTATACTCGGTTATGTTCTCATGTATTTTCGAGCGCAAGAACGAACGAAGACTGAGCTCGAGGTTTTTCCTACAAAACCATAAAACGATATTCATACATGTGATGAAAAAAGGAAAACATACTCGTACACCGTCATTCAGGCTTCTAGGTCACTTACCTGCGAAAAAACCATACTCACAGGCTATTAAGGTATTAGGTTTTTAAACAAAATAATAAAAATAATATATAAAAAATCAATAAGAAATAGTAAAAAAGTGAATAAATATGGGTGAAAAGCCCTTTTTAACAATTTCATTATTACTTTTCCAAAAACTTGCCCAACACACCTTTTTTTCTCCAAATTTCTTTGCTTGATTGTGGGAGGTATAGGTGGCCATTCCGCAAACGGTTTTGGCCAACAAGGTAATCTCTTGATTCTTCAACTTTTTCATGGATTAAAATTGATTTTTATTGGTAATTTTAAGTGTTTGAGTTCATTTTAGGGTCGGTGAATGCGCTTAGGCATTCTCGCAGGTGAGCCATTCGGGACCTGTGAGAACCTAAGATTCTCGCAGGTGAGTTTTAGTGCACCTGCGAGAATCTCACACTGTGTGCAAGCTTCACTTGCAAGGGCCAAAAAATGGATTTTTGTGCAAGTTTTTACTCAATAATAAATTATTCAAGAGGTTAAAAAGATTTTCTAACTTCCTTCTCATGGCTCCATTGCAGGTATTGATCATCACGATGTTGGAATGGAGGGAAGGGGAACACGAGGAGGATGATGCCATTGCCGAAAATGATACATGTACAGTTGCTTCCCTCCAGGAATGTGGTCTTTTAAAAAAAATTAGGATCCCGGGCATGAGATCCCAACTTAGGTTGCTAGAGTACCTGGTCCACATGTGGGATGTGGATCAACAGTTATTTCATGTAGGGGTCCACACGCTGACACTAGATATTGAGGATATATATTTTCTAACGGGGTTGTCACGATGCGGATCCCATGCGACTCTAACTGGAGGTAGGGGTGGTGGAATTCCTATGAGTGAGTATGTTCACCGACATTATGTTCCTGAGGCAGAGAGAAGCAAGGGTAAATTCGCCATTTGGGGGGTCCAAGACTTTACCCTACGGACTATCTTGTTTACCATTGCACGCATGGCTAGGAGCGCAGCTCCGTACATGGCTCTCCAGAGCTATTTCCAATATGCAATAGAGTGCAAAAAGCCTCGGGTTTTGAACTGGTCGGATGTGGTTCTCCGTAGTATGAAGAGGCAACTGACAAAGTGTAGAAGGGGCGACCTAAAGCAGTTCGGGTATGGGTCGATTTTGGTGTCTTTATTCCTTGAGAGGGTCCCACTGCTATGACTATAGGTAGATTGGGGTTTATAGGCCCCATAGGATCCAAGGATGCTGAGGTGGTGTAACCTCATGGCTCGGCACGTAGCAGGGCCTATAATTAAAAATAATGATTCATTTTTTGACAGGTTGAGGCCCCAAATGCTGATGATCGATGACTAAGCATATGCCGGTTTAGATTTCCAAGGAGATCCAGATTTGGTCTTGCCTGAGGATGCTCAGTGGGGTGACTTAGGTGAGAAGTACACATTTTTTTCTTTTTAAATGTTTTTGCAAATTTTATTATATAAAATGTTTTTATGTCTATCCAAGGACTAATAAAAAATTTCTTTTGATGACACATATGTGGGGCCGTATCGACCTCTAGGAACGTCTCCCATTCAGATACAGAGAGAAGTGGCTCCAGTGGAAAGATGGGATGCTGAAGACTATGAGGCAGTTGAGCAGAACTTAGAGGGTCTGACTGCAGATGTCCCAGACATCACTATTGGAGAGATCTTGAGACATTATCAGGGCCATAACATGGGTGTGTCTGAGCCTCTCAGTCGAATTCTCCATAGGGTAGCCTGAGTAGTTGTATGTTACCATGAGTTTCATCCATGATGCTATTTTTTAGAAGCTATGGGCTTCATACATTTTGATATTTTGGTCCTGGACATAAACTTTTTGTAAAAGTTTTGATCGTTATATATATATATATATATATATATATATATATATATGCGGCTTCTACCGGCTTATTTTGTTTTGTATAATACATATGATGTTTGATTGGTTTTATAAATCTCTCATATGTCTGTCTAACACATAATTAGCTAAAGATTCAGTCAATGTATTTAGACATTTAGGAATGTGCTGGTATTCGATATAATCAAAATAACGTTCCAAGAGGCGAATTCGTAGATAGACCCCTAATAAAGTAGGACTTCAGATAGCATAGACATTACTTAACTGTAGCACTACTAGCTGCGAATCGAGTCATATAACCAGGTGGCGGATACCAACAGAAATAGAATCAATCAACAATTCGATGACGACGCTATACTCTGTGATCTTATTGGTCGCATGACCGAGGAAAACACCTCATAGACTGATGAGTTCATTTGTAGGTGTGTAAATTTCCTATGCAACAGAAGCTAAGTTCTGAGTACTATGAATAGTGCCATCGGTGAAGCCAATATGGGGTAGCGAAGACTCCGACATTTGGAAACCAAGCACAAAGCAAGCTAAGCAGTCGAGGGCAGAAACAAAATAACAAAAAAGCACGCTAAAGTAACACACAAAAAATATGATACAATAAAATACAAACACTCATGCACAGATGATCTAAGCATAATTCTTCTTTAAGTAAAGCCCATTTCTGGGTTCACTCAAAGGGATACCCTCATAGTCCACTAACTCGTAGGCTTCTTTTTCCAACAACCATCTAACGATATAAGGGCCTCGCCACATAGCCTGAATTTTTTCGGCTCCTAGAAAATCTCGATCTTGTTCATAAAGGAGAACCAGATCACCCTCAGAGAAAACGCGTAGCTTAACATGCTTGTCGTATTGGGATTTGATGCGTTTCTTCTGGGTTTCTATAACTAGGGTGGAATTACAACGGGTTTCGTCTAGTTCCATAAGATACAATAGATGTTCTTCTTTAGTAAAAGTGTTCGGGAGAAGTTCAACAACTAGCTTTAGAGACGGTATCTCACATTCAATCGGCAAAATGGCTTCGAGACCATAGACTAACTGGAAAGGTGTAAACCCGGTAGCAGACTTGATGGATGTCCGGTAAGCCCACAATGCTGAAAACAACATCGTTTGCCAACTCATTTTGTGAATCCCTTTCATCCGTCGAAGAATGGTAATGAGGACTTTGTTTATTGCTTCAACCTGGCCGTTGACCTGTGGGTAAAAAGGTGTTGAGTTTTCATGGTGAAGACCCAAATTTTCAGTGAGTTCTGACATCATGAAGTTTCTAAAGTGGCTACCATGATCAATAACGATAGCTTGAGGAACACCAAACTGAGCAATGATGTGATTGAATATGAATAGTGTTGCAGTCTTTCTGGTATTGTTGAATGTCGGCATCGCCTCGGCCCATTTCGTAAAATAATCTATGGCTACAATAATGTATCCATGCCCCCCGATCATGAGAGGGTGGCATGTCATGAAATCGATACCCCATTTCACAAAAGGTCCAACGAAGACTACAGGGTGTAGAGGAGCAAGGTGTGATCATATTTTGTTGTTGTAGGTTTGGCAAGTGTGGCATTTGTGGACAAAAATAATACAATCGTTGAATAAACAAGGCCAAAAATACCCAGCTTGTAAGATCTTCTGGGCAGTAGAATACCCAGAAATGTGACCACCACATGCTCCATAATGGTAGTCATTCAGGGCTTTCTCGGCTTCGTCAAAGGTGAGGCAGTGTCAAAAAATGAATTCAATCCCCTGATGATAAAGAGTATCACTGAGGATAATGTACTGACGGGCTTGGTAGCGTATGCGACGACGGTCAGTGCTAGAAAAATCGGGCTGGAAAGTCTGGGTATGGAGATATATGATGATATCCCCATACCAAAGGTAATCATAACTAATCAGAAAAAGGGATTCATTGGGTAATGAATCCTCGGCTACATTTTCCGTCTCATAACAGGGAAGGTCGCATATCAATTCGGCAAACACCAAGGATTTCTTGGACTTAGCGCGTTTGAATTCTAAGTCAAACTCCTGGAGTATAACAATCCATTTGGAGTATTTTTCCCCTAGCAATTGGTGTGTAAGAATGTGTTGCATAGGGTTGTAGTTGGAAATCACAATAGTCTTGCGTAAAAGGATATAGTGCCAGAAACATTGAACAGCTTGGATGATGGCCAAGGCCAATTTTTCAACATGTAAATACTTGGTTTCAGTAGTCATGAGACTACGACTCAAATAATAAATAACATGAGAATCATACTCCTGGACTAGAACCATAGCAATGGTAGAGTCTGAGGCTACAAGATATAGGAAATAATATTGACTATAATTGGGTGGGAAAAGTAGTGGGGTATGGGTTAAAGTTAGTTTGAAAGTGTCAAAATCTTTGTTGGTAGTGGTATCCCATACAAACTCAGAACCTTTCTTGAGTAGTCAAGTAAAGCCAAGAGTTAACTTAGCATAGTTTGGGATGGAACGATGTAGAAAGTTTGCCTTCCCCTGCAAAATTTGTAGTTGGCGAAGTGAGGAAGGAGGAGGGAGATTGAGAATCGCCCTGACCTTCAAAGGATCTACCCTGATCCATTGACGTGAAACAATAAAGACTAGAAGTCAGCCAGATTCTACGCAAAAAACACATTTGTGGATATTTAAGCATATACGGTAAAACCAACATTGAAGGAAAATGGCACGGAGGTGTGTTGGATGATCTACACAGTGTATGGAATGAGATGGTAAGTCATCAAGATATGGCTACATAATGTGCTTTATATCATGAAAGGCATAAGACATAGCATGTTGAAAAGTTGCACCGACATTATTTAAACCGAAGGGTAGTTTTCGGTAGGTGAAAGTGCCCCAAGGACAAATAAAGGAAGTCTTGTGTTGGTCTGTGGGTACGATATTGATTTGATTATATTTAGAGAAACCATCCATCAGAGAGAAGATTTCACTTCCGGCACAATCGTTGACGATATGGTCAACAAAGGGGGTAGGAAAGTTGTCTTTAGGACAGGCTTTATTAATGTCCCTATAATCAACACTCACGCGGATCGTACCTTGTTTCTTGTTAACTGGAACAAGATTGCAAACCCAGTCAATTAGAGGCATAGGGTAAATAAATCCATCTTTGATAAGTTTCTCAACTTCAAGCTTGATAGCGGTTGCTTTACATGGGTGGACCTGACAAAGTCGTTGCTAGACGGGTTTAGCGCCCGGGTATGTCTTAATCTCGTGTACAATAATGTCAGGGTCAATACCTGACATTTCTTCATAGCTCCATGAGAAGACGTCACAAAATTCATGGAAAAGAGACTTGTAGGTGACAACTTCATCATGGGAACATGAAGCTCCGATATGCACATTTTGGACAACTATAGGTTTGATGGATATATTGAAGGGGATGTTGGGTGAGATATTACTTAAGTTCCCTTCGTAGAACAGATCATGTGTAGACTCAGGAACTGTAGAAATGACGAAAATGGTCGACGGGGTCGAGATCCATTGGTAACTCTCAATGGTGTGTGGTTCTAGGAAGAGAATGGAACGATGATGTCCATCGTCTAAAGGGGTATCTTCCATGGACAAAACAAACATACTCATCTCATCTGTAGGAAAAATGACACGGAATGGATCAAGAGATAAATCACCAAGAGAGGGGGTAGAAGGGGTTGCCGATTGAATGGCTTGATAAGTGGATTTGACCGGACTCAAAGGCATTTGGTCGCCATAGCGAAGATGATCATCGGGGTTGGGTACCATCCACGGGTTGTAAGATGCAGGGGTTTCTTGAACAAAGGTGGAAATCATATTGATCGAGGTGACTAACGGATGTATAACATTGAGTGGTGGAATGGGGAAAGTACCCATAAAAGAGGAGTCTTTAAGAAGATCGACACCGACATTCTCATATCTAGGGGGTGTTTTTTCAATAAAAGGTACATTTCTAGTACGTGCATCAATGTTAAAGAAGGCCAATTGGTCCACCTTAATTAATTTTCCTTGATGTGGGAAACGTACGACACAGAAAAGAGTGGACACAACTGCACGCATGGAATTGATCCATATACGACCAAGTAGAAGGTTGTAATCGAGAGGAGCGTCAAAGACCTCCACCTCAACGTTGAACATTTTTCCTTCTAACATAATATGTAGCGAAGGGAGGACATCGTAATGCTTAAAACCAGAGCCATTGAAAGCTTTGAGTGTGTTGTGGCATTCAGTTAAGGGAGGAGAGTCGATGGCTTTCTAGTAGGTAATAGACATGACACATGTCGAGGCACCCTCATCAATAATTGTTCTACAAATGTTCTTGTCGGAGACAATAACTTGTATTTGGAATGTGAGTTGAGGGGGTAACCTTGGAATGTGATATTCCAAGTAAAAAATTATTAAATTTGTATCGGTAGGGTCGATTCCACCAATAGCTTTAAACAATGCCTTCCGTCGTGTAAGACAACTCTGAAGGACTTCGAGGGATGACATCATGGATGGTGCTTGGGCCAGATCTTTGACAATATTGTAGTTATGGGTAGCATGCGCATGAGGATTGAAAGTATATTTTTGGACAAAACCCTTTGGGGGAGGGTGAAGAACTGTATCTGGGCTCGGTCGTTAGAGATGAAGAGGAACATTGGTAGGTGGAGTCATGGGAGATGGTTGGACCAACGAAGGAGATATTTCATCAACCTTTTCTTTGGAGGAAGAATAATCTTTGGCTCGAGTGGTAAGTGTGATGTCATTCTTATTTGAAGCACCTGTACACATTAATACATAGGATATAGTGGAGGGGGAGGGTTGTTGATGAATGACCAATTGGGCATGTTGTTGATAAGGGAATGGTTGTGACAACACGGCCGGAGTAGGCGGTTTTGGGGTCCCTTAAAGGAACTTAGTAACCTTGGCTCGTCTTGGACAATCCTTAGTGTAGTGATCATCACCACAGATAAGACAAGGGTACCGGGGTTTATGCTTATCCTTATCATCAACAGGTTGTGTTTTGGTCTTCTCAGATTACGGATTATTTTTATCCTCCTTGTTCTTACCCTTCCCTTTTTTGGATTTATTCTTTCTGGTGGGGTTAGATTGAACAGAGTTCACCTCAGAAGTCTTGCCAGTGGGAGCGGTAGGAGAAGGAGAATTTTGAACATTAGAAGCAATGGATTTGGGGTTGTTGCTAGAGGCTTCTGTAGAATGGGGTTGGGCATAGAAAGTGCCAATCATACCATCAGTTTCATGAGAAGAAGTAGGAGTAGTTGAAGTAGAAGTAGTAGAAGGACGAGGCGCATCAGGGAGTAAATCATAAAGAGTACTCGTTTGTGAGTAAACGAGGTCGAGGTATTGAGCATGAATGATCACCTGTTCTTCTATGACAACTCCACCCATGGAGATGTCATGAGAGATGCCATTCACGAATGATTTCATGAACCACTATGCTAGTAACTAGTCGGGAAGTTCGAGTTTGATGAGACGTCATCTCCATCGCCACTCATGAATGTGATCAAAGATATGAGTGGCTTTTGTTTGTTTGAAAGAACTCAAAATTCCGATTCTCGTTTCGTAATAGATTGGTAACTGGTAGTGAGTGAGGAAATCCATAGCGAGGGTGTTGAAGTCACTGAAGAAGCCTCATGGTAATTCTATATACCACTTCGTGACGAAACCTGTGAGAGTTCGCTGAAAAAGGTGTAAATGAATAGAGTCATCCATCAAAGAGTTGGATGAACAACAAAGGTGAAAAGTCATTACATGATTGTTCAGGTCCTCTCCTGGTTTACCATCGAATTCAGGGATGTCAGATGGTAGATTGGTCAGTATCACGGGCCATTGAGGAGAGTGACGGATCAGATCATTTAAAATTCTCGACAGATTAGGGAGGTCCATGGTGGCTAAGAATGGTAACTCTCTATTCACATGTGGGTACTGGTGACTTTGAGGAGGGAGCCCCATAGGTATACGAGTAGGACCATAAGCAGTTTGTGTATAATGCGAAGATCTGGGCAGATTCGGTTATTGGTGTGGAGGCAGGTAATTTATAGGGTTGTATTGGTTGGGGTTATTCCATTGAACATAGGCGTGGGGTTGAGAGTTCGAGCCCCAAATAGGATTGGACGTACCTGGATATGGTTGGCCCGTAAGGAGCTAGCTTGAGGTTGTTTCCCCCCAGTCGAGTAAGGATTTTTTTGGATAAGATGGTTCCAATACTAGGCCAAGGATGGGGGTAGGTTCTGTCCATAGGGTGGGGTAGGTGGGAGTTCCCCTCCAATCGGGGGTTGCATACCAATTGGGATTTGTCCTGCAAAATGGAATTGGGTTTGGCCTCCTTAATGAAATTTTCCACCAACAAGAATCTGGTAATTAGGTGTGAAAGATGAGATGGTGCCACTAGGGTCGGTGCCTCCAATAGGGGATGGAAGAGGCCCTCTGAAAGGGGGTCGAGGAAGTGTCGGAATGAAACCAGGAATGAGATGGTGCCCAGAAGGAGTGGAAATGCCCGGAGTCTCAGATGGGATTTTTGTAGGAGTGGGAATAGAAGCATTCAACGCATGATATCTGGGGGGAAGTGTTGCGGTGAATCTAGGCGAAAGCGGCATGCCAATGGGAGCTTGGCTAGCCACCATAATTCCTGTGTGAGGACTCGTAGTATCTGGGACCATTGTGTAATGGACCGTTTGTAAGGGAATAGTCAAGACATGGTCGACTAGCGGAGCGTCTAAACCAGGAAAATAATAGGCAATAGTAAAAGGTATTGCGTCTAGATCGGATGTTTCGAGTGGCTCAGGTGTGACAGTGATATCAATCCCTGCTCCTGAGCCAAATAGATCCTGTCTAAAAATCTAGTCTTCCAGAAAGGATCTTGACCCTCAGGTCCTATGAAAGGTCCGGTTGGTAACCCAAAAGACTCAACAACTATTTCTCTGAAAGAATTCACTCGAAGAATACGTCTCACAGAGTCAAGGGGAAGTTGGAATTCCTCTTGAGAATTGGTAATTCAAAACCATTCTAAAGAGTTACTTCTTTCCACTTGTGGAGTGGCAATGTATTGGACTTCACTCTGTTAAGGAGATCCCTCTGGTGAGTTGGTAGGCAAGGGTTGAGAACCTTCCAGATCTTCTAGGGGTAGTCCTTGCATTTTATGTTAACGACGTGGAGGGTCAATTGTGATTGAGTTAAAGTCTTACGAAATAAATTCTATGGCCAACTTAAGTCAACAAACAACACATGCTAGTAAAATCTAGGAACCAAAACCAAGCAAACAAGACCTTCCAATTCTGAAGTCACTAATTGGTGATGAAATCAAACGTCTCGACGTCGAGACAAGAAGGGGCTAGGCAAGGGTGGAAAAGTTACGTTGACGACCTGCTTAACAAACTTACACCCTAGTGCAAGCTCCTACACGTAATCATGGGTATACCCTCCAAGGAGCCCGAGTGAGTCTATCCAATGTTGATTCCAGGTACCGTGAATACTTACCCCTCCATAGTCACCTTATGTAAGACTCTAATAAGATGGGCTACTAAGGTTACCACAAACAACAATGATGCCTGGGGAAATAGTCGACAGTCCGATCCACATGCAAGGGTAGGGTATCTAGCTCAAAATCATCTTGAGAGGCTTCCACTCATCATTGTGGGTATACCTTCAAGAGACCCCTATAATACGTGCAATCTCTACACCAAGATCAACAAATAAGGGCAAGTAACTCTGTCAATCTCAATGCGACCTCAGGTTTGGCCCTTGTGTGAGAAGGGATTCCTAGGACAAAATGATGCAAATGGAATTTGACACTCCCTATCACAAGATACTATTATGTGTTTTGTGCTTTGGAGAGTGTGTCTCACTGCCTATACCAAAGTTCTAGCCTAGCTAATGTTGGTGCAAAACAGCCCTAGAAAAGGTAACTAGTTGAATTTTAAAAATTGCGCGATATTATTAAAGGTTGTTGTTACTCAAGAGGGAGATGGAAATGAAACCAGTGTTATGTAAGACTTAGAACCAACAGTGAATAAATAGAAACAAATGATATAAACTTTCGTTTGATGAATTCTATCTACAGCAGGGAGAAAAGGAGTTTTTATGGACCAATGCAAACTACGATGTACAATTCTCTTTTCAAATGTAGTACCAAAAAATCATGGACAACGTAAATTCACTATTCGTTCTCTTTCAATGTTTTGAATCCAATATTTTCTGAATGATTGCTTAAAAGAACAATTTCTTTTCTTTTCTTTTTAGAAACCAAAAATTGGGATGGAACTAAGAAAAGGTAAGAAAACAATGAAAATACAATACACAATAAATGCCCAAATCAAATATTTCAATGGAGATAAAATGAAAATCGACAAGAAAAAGTCTCTTTAAATGTATATGGACAAAGAACGTTTCTAGGCAGCAAGCAATCTAAAGAAATAATAATCCCAACTTTTAATCCGATCAAAGACTTTTGACCAAACAAGCACTCAAATCTCAGAATCTGAGATTATACCCTCATTGGTAAAAGGCCGAGAAGTAAAAACTGGGAAAAATGATTAAGAAGAGTTTTCAATCTCTGAAAACTAATCGAACACAAGATTTGAAGTCGAGAAACAGTCAAACATTGGAAAAAGAAGTTCTTCCCAGATGAACAAATAAATTTGGGCATCAAAAAGAACAAGAAGACCTAATCCAAAACTTTTACAAATGGGTTCGCAGCCTAGTAGTGGAGTACAGTGCGAGAATGAGGCATTCTCGTAGTCTAGACACTAGCAGGATGCGAGGAGGTTGCACAAGACTGAACAGTGTGGTGCGATAATGAATGATTCTCGCAGGCTATAAATAGGTACAATGCGAGAAGGGTTGTAAATTATGAAAATTTGGAAAAGGGACAAAACTTTTGAGTGAACCTTTAGATCCAGAGAGTCTATAAGGGTCTCCTACAGACTTAGAGACTCATTGGAAATGAAACAGGTAGACCAAGAGAAAATGGCCAACAATAGACAACAAAAATCAGTTGTATCCCCAATGGAGTCACCAATTTTGTTACTGGATAAATCAGTATATGCAGACACTAACAGATCTCCCTAGATCCACCTGGATCTAGAACAAAATAGGACAAGACATGACTCTTTCCCTATGTTGTAATCACCGAATCTACTACCAATAAGGAATGAGTGACATACCTTTATATATCTTCCTTAAGTCTTTGTTGTTCCCACTTCACTCTAGTGCTCTTGTGAGATTAGGTCCAAGACAACACAAACCAACTGAAGTAAAGATAGAAAAGTATATTCAATGACAACCTATGCATATGATCAAGGAGTTATGCAATAAAATAAAAGTTATTTTATGGGAAAGGGACATGCCAATGTATTGTATTAAATGAAAGTAGAAGATACAACCAGATCACCTTGATGTCGCAAGATTCCTTTCAGGGGTCCTTGGTTCCAACACACACACTTTCTCTACACTTACATGAAGAAAATCCAGTATGGATTGATAGACAAATGGAGGTCTCTAGCTTCAATTCAAACAGGGTTCCTCACACAATTCTTTCATCAATTCTCCATTAAATCTTGCTTAATCTCTTCCTTTAGAAACCCTTCATTATATAGGAGAAGGAGATATGGTTAAAGGGATGAGGATGATCCCACTAAATCTGAGAAGTCAGTAGGATGCCAACCATGTGAATGCCGACTCATTTTCTAGAAGATCCTCTTCTAGAACCTTCATAACTTCCTCTTCCTTTTAAGCTCTAAAATAGGTTCTCACCCTACCTATAGAGCAGACTACGAACACCTCGCAGGCTAGGTATAGGGTTTCCTGCGAGAATCAATATTCTCGCACCCTACAACATAGTCAGCCTGTGAACTCAAAACATGTTTTATGGAAGAGGACAACAGTCATGTTTCTCAGGCAAAAGGTCCTTATGAGAGCCTGAACACATAACTGTAGAGACACCACCAGAGTGACCAAAATAATGTGTAACAACCTGTGACTTCCTTGCTTACATAAGGTAGTGCTTTGTATTTGATATGGGTTAATCTTCTATGCCAAAGTTCACATGGATTCTCAATGGAGTGGGTCATGGATGCTTCTGAGTGACCCTTTAGCTTATACAAGCCACCTTCTTCTTTTCCAATAATAATTGATTCTTCCATGGTTTTTCCTTTGGCCCACATAAGGACTTCTCCATCTATGAAGGAAACTCTAAAGCCTTTATTTTCTAAATATGAGATGGAGAGTAAGTTCTTTGTCAAACCCGGTACATAGAGTACATCCTTCATCTTCATTGGAGTCCCTAAATTAAGCTTGTAATTTGATTCTCCTACTCCCTTAATAGGGTATTTGTGACATCCCCAAAAGTAAAGGATTTTTGAAATTTAAAATTGGTTGGAAAATTATTTCGTTTTTAGAATATTCGAATTTGGAAATTTTTTTCCATTTATGGCAATTCCGAATTTTGAATTTGATAATTGTAATAAATTATTATGACTATTGGACAGAGATTTGATTTGAATCAACTAACTATTTAACTGTGAAAATTGTATGAAAACAAAATATTTTATATTAATTTATTAATTACAGGAGAGAAATGGAATAGCCATGTTAAAATCAGCTGACCATGACTCCATGAGTGGGCAACATGTTGGAACTACCTCTGGGCTGATTGTTACAAGTGGAAAATCAGAGATTTAGCCATTGGCAGCCCCTGAAATTCAGGGATTTAGAAAGATGTGAAAATTCCCAAGGGGGGGAAGAAAGACCTAGGAAAAAGGATTGTTTGTTAAATAGCATATGCGAGGAGGCAGGACACTTCCTAGTATGCTGGGAATAAGTACTATTGGTTTACTTGTTGTTATGAACACTGAATATGAAGTGTGAGGCAAGGAGAACATTGGGAAAGAGGAAACCATTGCTAAACAGGAGATTTCAAGTTCTCCCTCATGGATTCATGGTCAGGCTAGGGGGTGAACCAGGCAAGTGATTTGGCTGCCTAGTTCTACGGTTGGGAGGAACATGGTTGTTCCCTTTGTCTTTTGTGCATTATTTCAGAAATGTTATTTCTTCCCCCTTCTCTGGTTGAGTGTTATAGGGTTAAATACTTGATAGAATGCATCTATTAATTCTGAATAGCAATAATACTAGAGACGAAATATTTAATACACACTATTGAACTTAGGAACTACTAGAATGTTCCTATACTAGTTCTAAATGGATTGCCTTTGTTACATCTTATTGTTGTTATATACTAATTCTTAATGGATTACCTTTGTCGCATCTTATTTCTATTATATACTGGTTTTGAATGGATTATCTTTGTTGTGCCCTATTTATGTTATGAATACTAACGTCCGTAAGTTTACTAGCTGAAAGGATAAGCCTGGTCAAAGTCCAAGAAGAATAAATTATGTAAATTGGATTACTGCTATGAACAGGATAACACACTATAGGAAAAACCCCACGAATAAATTGTATTGCAGGTTGGAGTTACATGTGTATGCAATGCAAGTGTGAATTAAATAATGTATACATATATATGTATGGTCGTATACTTACTATCTAGTATACAAAAGTATGAGCAAAAGTATAGAATTTGGCTAAGATTCTTCCATGTACAAACTGAACAGTCGTGATTATTAAGGAAATAATTGTAATCGTATTTAATGGAGAGTTATAGGACGATTTGGTCTATGGGACCACAGATTGAATTATGAGAGTTAAATTTTGGAGTAAATCGGCCAATATTGATAAAATTACCAGAACTAATCACGAGAGGCATGAAGGCCCAAGGAAATAAAAGGACATATTGAAACTTCACATGATTTACACATACTCCTGAATAAATTGATAACTATGTAAACAATAACATAATCACCTAGAAATAAAAGAGGAAGGCCTTTGACATGAGCACAGGATAGGCGCAAATTGAATTTATTTACTATCATTCTTTCTGGATTCAATTACAGGTGAGCTACACACATAGTCGGCAATAGTCGAGCTCCTTTATTCAATTCAAAATCCTAATTTTGAGGTAGCCAGCATAGCGTTAAATAAATTAAACCGATGAAAGAAACAATATTGTATTATAGGTAAGCAAGAGGGAAATCCTGAAATTCTTTTGTGAAATACATTACATATCTCATCCAGTTTTGAAACAAATAAATACCCCTTATTGTGTTGTTTCCAACGATAGGAAATACTACCCTAAGATGGGTTACTCTTATGATATTGAAACCAGAATAGAAACTACATTGTTAATAAAAATATTGGAAAAGGAACATTCTCTTCCTCTAGAACGAAAAGGATGAGATGGTGAGGGTTATGGGCACAGAACCCGAATACCTTGGTTGCCAAGGATGGGTGTGGATATATGAAACTGTACATCAGTGAGAAATCTGCAAAAATATACCATCAAAAACATTAGAACTATATGACAGGAAGAGGAATGAATGTATCCACAGAATACCACTTAACAAATCCTGTACTTTTCTTGGAATTTTTGAGGGTGTGCTCCATTTCCCAGTAGTGGCTGTCCCCAAACCGAATGGGGAGGAGAGAGATTGAGTAAAATGATGGGTACCCTCACATCAAAGAAGGCCCCATATTTAGTTCAATATACAGTTCCAGAAAAAGGTTATCCAAGAAAATACAACTTTTGTAAATAAAATAACAATTCCAACACCAAACCTCGAAAAAACTGAATAGTGGATGAATATTCTCTAGTTACTGAGTTACAAACGAGGCCATAGATCTTTACTAGACAAGATCCTCATAAAGAATTAAAATAAAAAATAGTTAATATGAAAATACCTAAATTTTAATACGAAATTGATTCTCAAGTTAACAAAAGAAAACATTTAATGAAAGACTACGTTAAGACATTACAAGATCCGTAAGTAATTGTCAGTTCAACTGAAAATCTAGATAATGAATCTATGAAGGGCCTATCCTCCTTTTTCCTTGGAGTTACGGGTTATGGGTGAAGGGGCATACGTGAAATAACTCTTAGCGACGAACGAACAAATCTTGGGTGGAAAATCATTACTCAATACCATTCGTATAAAGCTCACCATGACAGGTAATTAGAGTCTACGAATGGAAGTTCATTGAGTATGGACAAGCATCCACTACAATAATAGGAATTCCCTTCCTCATACATTTAATCTCTGGAATTCGGGAAAGGTCTCATGAAAAAGCATTACCAAATCGATGATACAGAGATAGTAAAAGAGAGTGGTACGCGTAATACCTAAAGGAAAACTACTTACGAAGCACCATGAAATCATAATAAGGAGGTACCAAGCCCTTCGGACTACCCAAAACAGAGGATGGTTCGGTAATGGCAACTAATTATCAGGAGAGAGGAAAATTCCAAAACCCTTCTCCCTGAGGAAACTTCTTTACATATGAATTTGATTAGAATCTCCTTGGTTCCCAAAATCGTTGTATTTTAAGCCCATGGTACTTGAAAAAATGGTGTAGGAATTTCTTATATCGTCGATTTGGAAACTTTAAAGTTGGGTGTTAATGTCAATCGATGTTAAGCACTAATATTGGATCATTACCCCTTAATTGGGGCTATATTTATATTTGGTTCTTAACCTATGGTATCAGAGCTCAAGGTCTTGGGGTTTCGCTGCTACATCTGAGACACCGTGGAATTTTCACTATAACATTTTTTCTACAACGTTTCAGAAGGAACGTATTGGAGGATATTTAGTAGACAGATCAAGGTACGTTGGGTTAAAAATTAAGCTCTTGAGGCCTTATACTTTTTGAGATACATCCTGTACAAGATAATGTTTTGGAATCATCCTGAAATGAGTCATTGCGAAATTGTCTCTATAAAAACGTTTCTGTAACGTTTCAGACCCTGAAATCTAGAGGACATTTACATAAATTAGTAAGGTATCTGTGGTAAAAATTTCAGCTTCTGGGTCATCTTAAATTTGTAGATACACCTTGTGTAAGATAGGGTATCTGACACGTCCTATTGACTAGTTTCATGAAGGTGTTCCAGGTAAAACAATCATAACTTATTGCTAGAGTTTCCAAATTGAGTGGGACTGGTTTCATTGGATCATGGACAGTCTTTGGTATTTTGGGTGTGAGTTTTAGAATTTGATATCAATTATTTTGTGTGGGGCATGCTATACAAGTGAGATCTCCTGGAAAGGCCAAAAATCGTCAAGTTGTGAGGAAGTTACCGTAAATTCTACTTGGCACATCCAATTTTGATCAAACCTGTGGCATTGTAGAGAAGAAATATCAGAGAACTACCTAAAAGAAAGTTTCATACCCAGAAGGGTCGAAACTTGGGAGATAGAAAAGAATTAATATTGTCTAGCAGAACCGCCTCAAAATCAATATTCAAAAGTGATACTTGGCCAACATGCCACCAAAAAAGGGACCTTCTACACCAAATAAGCCTCCAGAAAATCGTAATTGGATTCTTGATGAAGGTGAAGAAATGCGTAGGGACATAAATGAACTACAAAAGAAGATGGATTCAATGGAAGCTATGTTGGATACTAAGATGGATTCAATGGAAGCTATGTTGGATACTAAGATGGATTCAATGGAAGCTATGTTGGATACTAAGATGGATTCAATGGAAGCTAAGTTGATGGATTCAATAGAAGCTAAGTTGGATACTAAGATGGATGGCTTAAAAGGGGATATCACGGAAGTATTGAAAAATTTCATAACAGAGAAGACACTCGAAAGTGAAAATGCATCCCATGAAATTCATGATGAGGACACAAGGAAGGTGAATCAAGAATAGAGAAACTCCAACTTTGGTTTGAAGACCAACCATGTTCCTAAGATTGATATGAGGAAGTTTGATGGCAAGGACCCAATCACATGGATACTTCAGATGGAGCAATTCTTTTATCTCCATAATGTGCCACATACACAAAAGGTACGAATTTCTTCTTTATATTTAGAACCTAATCAATTTGTTTGGTATCGATGGCTTTGTTCTCGCAAATCACTCATCACTTGGACAATTTTCAAAGAAGAAATGATAGCACACTATGAGGATACAAGGAGCAATACCCTCTTTAGCCAATTGATAAATCTCAAGCAAAAGGATTCAGTTATCGAGCACATTGAGAACTTCCAAAGATTGAATATAAAGGTAACCGATATTCTAGATGAGCACTTGATTGATGTATTCATAGGAACTTTAAAGGATAACATTCAACATGAGGTTCTCCTTTGGG
>ML788132.1:132738-143361 GCA_009831015.1 Picea engelmannii | reverse complement strand
CGCATGAAACAACAAGAAGATCAACATCGTAGTGAAAGAAGTTTTGAAGTAGGGGATTGGGTGTTTTTAAGACTACAACCATACAAACAGATGTCCCTCAAGCAAGCCAAGAAGGATAATAAATTATCACCAAAGCACTATGGAGATTATAAGGTGTTGTAAAATATTGGTACTATGGCATACAAATTGGAGTTGCCTGCATCTTCACGAGTACACCCAGTTTTCCATGTTTCATGCTTAAAGAAATTTATAGGTGACAAGATCCCAGTTCAAACTATATTGCCAAAACTTGACGAGGAAGTAAAAATCATATTGGAGCCTGAAGCCATCATTGACACAAGAATTCGTTAGTTTAGGAATAGATCCATTTCAGTGTATCTCATTAAATGGAGGAAACTACCAGATGAAGATTCCACTTGGGAGGATGAGTCTTTTATATAGAAGAATCCAGAGTTACTCAAGCGTTGCGGACAAAACTTGTCTCAAGGGGAGAGGCATGTTAAGACCTAATATTGGCTCATTACCCCTTAATTGGGGCATATTATATTAATAATGTTATTTTATTTATGTCGGCTTTAGGCCATTAGTTGTAATTATACCTCCTAGTCTCCTATATATACCAAGGAGAAATTTTCATTTTGAATCATCTTGTACATGAACATTTGAGTGGGGTAAAAGGAGGTTGCTCCCTCGAAGAGGCTTATTATCTGAAATTATGTCTTTTTCATGGCATTGAGTACTTTTTCTGATGTTTTTCTATGCTATATTGATATTTGGTTCTTAACAGTCGATGACAAAAAGGACTCTAGAAAACCTTCAGAATCAAGAAATATAATAGGAAGCCTACCTCTCTTGAATATCAAAGCTATTCAAGGACGAATCTATAAACAAAAAGGATTTTTTTTTATTTGGAAAATTTGAGGTTTATTACATATGGTATCAGAGAAAAGTTTACAACACCGGGTCTTGAACAGGGCCACATTAAAATTTTGGTATATATATATATATATTTACTTATGAAAAACTAATAAACCTTCACAGTTACAAATAGAAAACCTTATGTTTTGTGTTAATCATGGCAGAAAAGGATGATGGGGAAGTCAGAATCGATGGAAATCCTGAACATGGACTTCTTGAAAATCAGAGACAGAACAATGACGGTAGCTCACCCACGGAAGTGCTGGAAACAATGAGGAATCACATTGTTGAGCTGCAGGTTTTCAAAGCCGACAACAAGAAAATAAAGAAATCACAACATGAACAATAAGAGACAAATGAAGTTCATCTGAAGTTACACCTTCGGCTGAGGACAAAACTAAAACTGACAGAAAAAGAAAACATGTAGACCACCTTGAAGGAGAATTTAAAAAGACTAAACCAGATACCTTTGATGGAGAATCCAGGACATGAGAAGAAGTTGAGGCATGGTTGTTGGACATCAAAAAATATTTCTAGATCTACAACTATTCCAGCAATATGAAGGTTAGAATGGCCATCTACAATCTGAAAGGGAAGGCTAACATTTGGTTTCAAGACCTAAAATTGGCCAAGGGCCTAAAAGAGAAACTATTGGAATGGTCCAACTTTAAGAAGTATTTCAAGAAACAGTACCTTTCGGAAAGATACTATGAAAGGAAAATGAAAGAATTTTATGAGTTGCGACTTGGACAGATGATGATGGAGGACCTTATAAACAAATTTTTGGAACTGCTAAGGTTCGTATCGTACATCCGGGAGGATAAGGTAAAAATCCAGTGGTTCTTAAGTTGTTTACCACAGTCCTATAGAAACAGAATTGAGTTTGACAATCCCAAATCCTTGAATGAAGTATTTAGGAAAGAACGAATGTGCTACGACCTGTATAAACAGTGGGCAGAGTTTCCAAAAGCCTGGAAGGATAAGAAACAAGATCAAATGAACCAGTGGAAGAAGGGATACCAGCCAACTCCTTATCGGAACACAACAAAAAGCTTTACGAGGAAATATTTTCACTCCAACCATTTGAATACGCAAGTCAGTGGTAAACTATTAAATCTGGGAACGAAGAAGTTTGGGGATATCCCCCATGAACCATTAAAGTGATGGGAATGTGGAGAACCTCATCTAAGGAGGAACTGTCCACGTTTAATTTCAGAAAATAGAACTATTGTTCATAATTTGCAGGAAACCTCGACGGTGGGTGACGCGTGCAGAAGCCTGCATCGAATAAATGCATCCATAGATGGTCGACAAGCTGACCACCAGTCCTCTGTGGTAGAAATCGAAGGTAAAATCAATAACACTTGAATTTATGTTTTAATTGACCCTGAAGCTACGTTAAGTTATATTACTCCTGATGTGGTAGAGTCAAATAAACTTAAGAAGCTGAAGCATGCAAAATCATGGCTAGTACAACTAGCAACAGGAACTGAAAGGAAAGTAGTTGACTTTATTCCTGATTTTGAGTTCATCTTAGATGGTCAAAATATAAGAACAAACCTGGACATCCTACCACTAGGATCTTACGGTATGATTATCGGGATGGACTGGTTGGAACAACACAAAGCAGTACTAGATTGTTACACAAAGATACTTAACTATAAAGACGGTTTTGGCACTACTAGAACAACCCAAGGTATACAAAAACTGGTATCAGTTAGACAAGTTTCAGCAATGCAATTCAAGAAATGTATGAGAAAGGGATGTCAAGTTTATGCCATCCAAGTAACGAATCTGTTAGAAAAAGGAGATGAGCCAAAGTTAGAAGGATTTGTTGTCCTACGTGAATTTAGAGATATTTTTGTGGATGAGATACCAGAATTACCTCCTAGAAGGGAAATAAACTTCTCCATAGACCTACTACCTGGATCAACCGCTATATTGAAAGCACCTTACCAAATGAGTTTACCTAAATTGACAAATTAAAAATACAATTACAGGAATTGTTAGACAAAGAGTATATCAGACCGAGTGTTTTACCATGTGGGGCACCAGTCCTCTTTGTGAAAAAGAAAGATGACACTCTAAGACTTTGTATCAATTATATACAATTGAATAAAATGATTATTAAGAACAAGTACCCCTTACCTAGGATAAACGACTTGTTTGATCAAGTAGGTGGGACCAAGATCTTTTCAAAATTGGATTTACGATCCGGTTATCATCAAGCTAGGATAAGGGATGATGATATAAACAAAACATCTTTTCGAATAAGATATGGACACTACGAATTTGTAGTCATACCTTTCGGACTCACTAACGCACCTGCCACATTTATGTGCCTGATGAATAGTATTTTCAGATAGTACTTAGACAAGTTCGTAGTAGTATTTATTGATGATATTCTATTCTATTCTAAAACAGAGGAAGAACATGAAGAACACCTAAGAATAGTTTTGCAAACATTGAGGAATCACAAACTGTATGCCAAATTTGATAAGTGCAACTTTTATCAAAAGGAAATACAATATCTAGGACATGTAATTTCAGCAGAAGGCATTGGTGTAGACCCTGAGAAGATAAAAGCCATTATGGAATGGCCGGTAGCTAAGGATGTAGCGGATATCTAGTCATTCATGGGAATCACTGGATATTACTGTAGATTTATAGAAGGGTTTTCCAGGATATCCTACCCTATTACATTACTACAAAAGAAAGGGACCAAGTTTAACTGGTCACATAAGTGTCAAGACAGTTTTAACAAGCTGAAGGAATTATTGAGAACTGCACCCATCTTGGAGGTAGCAGACCCTGATAAAGACCTTATCATATGTGTTGATGCGAGTAAAGAAGGACTAGGTGGTGTCCTAACTCAAGAAGGACATGCTATTTGTTATGAGTCCTGGAAATTAAAAGAACATGAGCAAAATTATGTCACACATGACTTAGAATTGGCAGCGGTAATACGTGCCTTAAAAATGTGGCAACACTACTTAATGGGTAGAAAATTTCTACTATTGACGGATAATAGCAGCATGAAATATCTATTTAGCCAACCAGATCTTAATGCAAGGCAAGCAATATGGCTAGCCTTCTTGAGATAATTCGACTTCGAAGTTAGACATATCAAGGGTAAGGAAAATAAGGTAGCAGATGATTTAAGAAGAAGAGTGCATGGGTTATTTGAGATAAATATCAGCAGGGCAGAAAGTGACCTAGAACAAAGAATAATGACGACAGGTATTAACGACGAAAACTACACTAATATAATGGAATAATTACAAAATAGTACCACAAATGCAGATAAACCAAATCTAAGTATCGACAAGAAGGGACTATTACAATTTAAAAATAGACTTTACATACCAGATTCAACAGAGTTAAAGTTAATAGTCTTGGACGAAGTGGATAAGAAACCATATTCTGGCCATCCAGGATACCCGAAAATGATAATAACACTTAGGAAACTATTTTACCGGCCTAATATGAAGGGTGAAACAACATAATACTTGTCTAGGTGCCAAGAGTGTCAGCAGGTTAAGGCCAAACACCAACATCTAGCTAGCCTATTACAGTCATTACCAATACTAGAATGGAAATGGGAAACCATATCGCTGGATTTTATAACAGGTTTGCCTAAAACTCAGAAACATAACGATTCTATCACGGTGGTAATCGATAAAATCGTTAAGTGTACACACTTCACTCCTATAAAGTCTACATTTAAAGCTATAAACATTGCTGAAATATTTATGAAAGAAATTTTTAGACTGCATCGTATTCCTAAAATGGTGATTTCAGATAGAGACGTAAAATTCACATCCGCTTTTTGGAAAGAATTGTTTACAGGGCTAAATACTAATTTTAATTTCAGTATGATTTATCATCCACAAACGGATGGACAGACCAAAATGATGAACCAAATCGTAGAGGATATGCTGTGCATGTACATAAGAACAAAACCAAACAAATGGGAACACTATCTACACTTAGTAGAATTTGCATATAACAATGGGTACCAAGCTTCGGCTAAGTTAAGCCCTTTCAAGGTACTGTACGACATAAATTGTATTACTCTAATTAGCTGGGATAAACCAACTGACAAACTCATGGTTGGACCAGAGATTCTCCAAGAAATTGAGAACATGGTAAGGAAGGTACAACATAACTTAAAGGAAGCACAGGACAGACATAAGAGTTATGCACATCAGAAAAGAAGACACCTGGAATTTCAATTGGGAGACAATGTTTATTTGAAGATCAAAGCCCGAAACAGTTCATTGAAGTTAGGGAACTATGCTGAGATGGCACCCAGGTTTTGTGGGCCCTTCGAGATACTAGCTCGAATTGGACCCATAGCATACCAACTTGCACTCCTAGTGAATCTACGAACTCATAATGTATTTCATGTTTGTTTGTTGAAAAAGTATGTACATGACCCTACTCATATGATTTATTGGAGCTTGGTGCAAGTGGAACCCAAAGGCAAGTTCTAGGTGGAACCCCTACGCATTCTGGACCAGAGAGAAATAACACTTTGGAACAGAGTCATCACTCGGGTAAAGGTGCAATGGAAGAACTTTAGTCCTGAGGAGGCCACTTGGGAGTTGGAGGGAGATTTATGGAAATCTCATCCAATCATGTTCCAAGAAAGGAACGAACACTGAGTACAGTTTTTTATTGAAGGGGGAAAGGATGTGACATCCCCAAAATTAAAGGATTTTTGAAATTTAAAATTGGTTGGAAAATTATTTTGTTTTTAGAAGATTCAAATTTGGAAAAAAAATTCAATTTATGGCAATTCCGAATTTTGAATTTGATAATTGTAATAAATTATTATGACTATTGGACATAGATTTGATTTGACTCAACTAACTATTTAACTGTGACAATTGTATGAAAACAAAATATTTTATATTAATTGTAGGAGAGAAAAGGAATAGCCATGCTAAAATCAACTGACCACGACTCCATGAGTGGGCAACATGTTGGAACTACCTCTGGGCTGATTGTTACAAGTGGAAAATTAGAGATTTAGCCATCGACAGCCCCTAAAAATAAGGGATTTAGAAAGATGTGAAAATTCCCAAGGGGGGGAAGAAAGACCTAGGCAAAATGATTATTTGTTAAATAACATATGTGAGGAGGCACGATGCTGCCTAGTATGCTGGGAAGAAGTACTATTGGTTTACCTGTTGTTATGAACACTGAATATGAAGTGTGAGGCAAGGAGAACATTGGGAAAGAAGAAACCATTGCTAAACAGGAGATTTCAAGTTCTCCCTCATGGATTCATGGTCAGGCTAGGGGGTGAACCGGGCAAGTGATTCGGCTGCCTAGTTCTACGGTTGGGAGGAACGTGGTTGTTCCCTTTGTCTTTTGTGCATTATTTCAGATATGTTATTTCTTCCCCCTTCTCTGGCTGAGTGTTATAGGGTTAAATACTTGATAGAATGCATCTGTTAATTCTGAATAGCAATAATACTAGAGACGAAATATTTAATACATACTATTGAACTTAGGAACTACTAGAATGTTCCTATACTAGTTCTGAATGGATTACCTTTGTTACATCTTATTGTTGTTATATACTAATTCTTAATGGATTACCTTTGTCGCATCTTATTGCTATTATATACTGGTTCTGAATGGATTATCTTTGTTACACCCTATTTATGTTATGAATACTAACATCCGTAAGTTTACTAGCTGAAAGGGTAAGCCTGGTCAAACTCCAAGCAGAATAAATTATGTAAATTGGATTACTGCTATGAACAGGATAAAACACTATAGGAAAAACCCCATGAATAAATTGTATTGCAGGTTGGAGTTACCTGTGTATGCAATGAAAGTGTGAATTAAATAATGTATACATATATATGTATGGTCGTATACTTACTATCTAGTATACAAAAGTATGAGCGAAAGTATAGAATTTGGCTAATATTCTTCCATGTACAAACTGAACCATCACGATTATTAAGGAAATAATTGTAATCGTATTTAATGGAGAGTTATAGGACGATTTGGTCTATGGGACCACAGATTGAATTATGAGAATTAAATTTTGGAGTAAATCGGCTAATACTGATAAAAATACCAGAACTAATCACGAGAGGCGTGAAGGCCCAAGGAAATAAAAGGACATCTTGAAACTTCACATGATTTACACAAACTCCTGAATAAATTGATAACTATGTAAACAATAGCATAATCACCTAGAAATAAAAGAGGAAGGCATTTGACATGAGCACAGGAAAGGCGCAAATTGAATTTATTTACTATCATTCTTTCTGGAGTCAATTACAGGTGATCTACACACATAGTCAGCAATAGTCAAGCTCCTTTATTCAATTCAAAATCCTAATTTTGAGGTAGCTAGCATAGCGTTAAATAAATTAAACCGATGAAAGAAACAATATTCTATTATAGGTAAGCAAGAGGGAAATCCTGAAATTCTTTTGTGAAATACATTACATATCTCATCCAGTTTTGAAACTAATAAATACCCCTTGTTGTGTTGTTTCCAACAATAGGAAATACTACCCTAAGATGGGTTACTCTTATGATATTGAAACCAGAACAAAAACTACATTGTTAATAAAAATATTGGAAAAGGAACATGCTCTTCCTCTAGAACCAAAAGGATGAGATGGCGAGTTTTATGGGCACGGAACCTAAATACCTTGGTTGCCAAGGATGGGCGTGGATATATGAAACCGTACATCGGCGAGAACTCTGCAAAAATATACCATCGAAAACATTAGAACTATACGATAGGAAGAGGAATGAATGTATCCACAGAATATCACTTAATAGATCCTCTACTTATCTTGGAATTGTCGAGGGCGTGCTCCATTTCCCAGTAGTGGTCGTCCCCAAACCGAATGGGGAGGAGAGAGCTTGAGTAAACTGATGGGTACCCTCACATCAAACAAGGCCCCATATTTAGTTCAATATACAGTTCCAGAAAAAAGGTTATCCAAGAAAATACGACTTTTGTAAATAAAATAACAATTCCAACACCAAACCTCGAAAAAACTGAACAGTGGATGAATATACTCTAGTTACTGAGTTACAAACAAAGCCAAAGATCTTTACTAGACAAGATCCTCATAAAGAATTAAAATAAAAAATAGTTAATATGAAAATACCTAAATTTTAATACGAAATTGATTCTCAAGTTAACAAAAGAAAACATTTAATGAAAGACTGCGTTAAGACATTACAAGATCCATAAGTAATTGTCAGTTCAACTCAAGATCTAGATAATGAATGTATGAAGGGCCTATCCTCCTTTTTCCTTGGAGTTACGGGTTATGGGTGAAGGGGCATACGCGAAAGAACTCTTAGCGACGGACGAACAAAGCTTGGGTGGAAAATCATTACTCAATACCATTCATATAAAACCGACCACGATAGGTAATTAGAGTCTACGAATGGAATTTCATTGAGTAAGGACAAGCATACACTACAATAATAGGAATTCCCTTCCTCATACATTTAATCTCTGGAATTCGGGAAAGGTCTCATGAAAAAGCATTACCAAATCGATGATACAGAGATAGTAAAAGAGAGAGGTACGTGTAATCCCTAAAGGAAAACTACTTACGAAGCACCAGGAAATCATAATAATGAGGTACCAAGCCCTTCGGACTACCCAGAATAGAGGATGGTTTGGTAATGGGAACTAATTATCAAGAGAGAGGAAAATTCCAAAACCCTTCTCCCTAAGGAAAATTATTTACGTATGAATTTGATTAGAATCTCCTTGGTTCCCAAAATCGTTGTATTTTAAGCCCATGGTAATGATTATAGGTGCACACATATAGGAAATTAATTATAATCACAGGACTTTAAATAAACTTGAAAAAATGGTGTAGGAATTTCTTATATCGTCGATTTGGAAACTTTAAAGTTGGGTGTTAATGTCAGTCGATGTTAAGCCCTAATATTGGCTCATTACCCCTTAATTGGGGCATATTGTATTAGTAATGTTATTTTATTTATGTCGGCTTTAGGACATTAGTTGTAATTATACCTCCTAGTCTCCTATATATACCAAGGAGACATTTTCATTTTGAATCATCTTGTACTTGAACATTTAAGTGGGGTAAAAGGAGGTTGCCCCCTCGAAGAGGCTTATTATCTGAAATCATCTCTTTTTCAAGGTGTTGAGTACTTTTTCTGAGTTTTTTCTATGCTATATTGATATTTGGTTCTTAACATATGGTATCAGGGCTCAAGGTCTTGGGGTTTCGCTGCTACATCTGAGACACCGTGGAATTTTCACTATAACATTTTTTCTAAAACATTTCGGAAGGAACGACTTGGAGGATATTTAGTAGATGGATCAAGGTACGTTGGGTTAAAAACTCATCTCTTGAGGCCTTATACTTTTGGCGATATAGCCTGTACAAGATAGGGTTTTGGAATCATCCTGAAATGAGTCATTGCAGAATTTTCTCTATAAAAACGTTTCTGTAATGCTTCAGACCTTGAACTCCAGAGGACATTTACAAAAATTAGTAAGGTATCTGTGGTAAAAATTTCAGCTTCTAGGTCATCTTAAATTTGTAGATACACCTTGTGTAAGATAGGGTATCTAACTAGTCCTATTGATTAGTCTCAAGAAGGTGTTCCAGGTAAAACAATCATAACTTCTTGCTAGAGTATCCAAATTGAGTGGGACTGGTTTCATTGGATCGTGGACAGTCTTTGGTATTTTGGGTGTGCATTTCAGAATTTGATATCAATTAGTTTGTGCGGGGTATTCTATACAAGTGATATCTCCTGGAAAGGCAAAAAATCGTCAAGTTGTGAGGAAGTTACCATAAATTCTACTTGGCACATCCAATTTTGATCAAACCAGTGGCATTGTAGAGAAGAAATATCAGAGAACTACCTAAAATAAAGTTTCATACCCAGAAGGGCCGAAACTTGGGATATAGAATAGAATAAATATTGTCTAGTAGAACCGCCTCAAAATCAATATTCAAAAGTGATACTTGGCCAACATGCCACCAAAAAAGGGACCTTCTACACCAAATAAGCCTCCAGAAAATCGTAATTGGACTCTTGATGAAGGTGAAGAAATGTGTAGGGACATAAATGAACTACAAAAGAAGATGGATTCAATGGAAGATAAGTTGGATACTAAGATGGATTCAATGGAAGCTAAGTTGATGGATTCAATAGAAGCTAAGTTGGATACTAAGATGGATGGCTTAAAAGGGGAGATCATGGAAGTATTGAAAAATTTCATAACAGAGAAGACAACCGAAAGTGAAAATGCATCCCATGAAATTCATGATGAGGACACAAGGAAGGTGAATCAAGAATAGAGAAACTCCAACTTTGGTTTGAAGACCAACCACGTTCCTAAGATTGATATGAGGAAGTTTGATGGCAAGGACCCAATCACATGGATACTTCAGATGGAGAAATTATTTTATCTCCATAATGTGCCACATACACAAAAGGTATGAATTTCTCCTTTATATTTAGAACCTAATCAATTTGTTTGGTATTGATGGCTGTGTTCTCGCAAATCACTCGTCACTTGGACAATTTTCATGGAAGAAATGATAGCACACTATGAGGATACAAGGAGCAATACCCTCTTTAGCCAATTGATAAATCTCAAGCAAAAGGGTTCAGTTATCGAGCACATTGAGAACTTCCAAAGATTGAATATAAAGGTAA
>ML788132.1:118783-129495 GCA_009831015.1 Picea engelmannii | reverse complement strand
TTTAGGCCATTAGTTGTAATTATACCTCCTAGTCTCCTATATATACCAAGGAGACATTTTCATTTTGAATCATCTTGTACATGAACATTTAAGTGGGGTAAAAGGAGGTTTCCCCCTCGAAGAGGCTTATTATCTGAAATTATGTCTTTTTCAAGGCGTTGAGTACTTTTTCTGAGGTTTTTCGAAGGTAAAATCAATAACACTTGAATTTATGTTTTAATTGACCCTGGAGCTACGTTAAGTTATATTACTCCTGATGTGGTAGAGTCAAATAAACTTAAGAAGCTGAAGCATGCAAAATCATGGCTAGTACAACTAGCAACAAGAACTGAAAGGAAAGTAGTTGACTTTATTCCTGATTTTGAGTTCATCTTAGATGGTCAAAATATAAGAACAAACCTGGACATCCTACCACTAGGATCTTACGATATGATTATCGGGATGGACTGGTTGGAACAACACAAAGCAGTACTAGATTGTTACACAAAGATACTTAACTATAAAGACGGTTTTGGCGCTACTAGAACAACCCAAGGTATACAAAAAATGGTATCAGTTAGACAAGTTTCAGCGATGCAATTCAAGAAATGTATGAGAAAGGGATGTCAAGTTTATGCCATCCAAGTAACGAATCTGTTAGAAAAAGGAGATGAGCCAAAGTTAGAAGGATTTGTTGTCCTACGTGAATTTAGAGATATTTTTGTGGATGAGATACCAGAATTACCTCCTAGAAGGGAAATAAACTTCTCCATAGACCTACTACCTAGATCAGCCGCTATATTGAAAGAACCTTACCGAATGAGTTTACCTGAATTGACAGAATTAAAAATACAATTACAGGAATTGTTAGACAAAGAGTATATCAGACCGAGTGTTTCCCCATGCGGGGCACCAGTCCTCTTTGTGAAAAAGAAAGACGAAACTCTAAGACTTTGTATCAATTATATACAATTGAATAAAATGATTATTAAGAACAAGTACCCCTTACCTAGGATAAACGACTTGTTTGATCAAGTAGGTGGGGCCAAGATCTTTTCAAAATTGGATTTACGATCCGGTTATCATCAAGTTAGGATAAGGGATGATGATATAAACAAAACATCTTTTCGAACAAGATATTGACACTACGAATTTGTAGTCATACCTTTCGGACTCACTAACGCACCTGCCACATTTATGTGCCTGATGAATAGTATTTTCAGCCAATACTTAGACAAGTTCATAGTAGTATTTATTGACGATATTCTAGTCTATTCTAAAACAGAGGAATAACATGAAGAACACCTAAGAATAGTTTTACAAACATTGAGGAATCACAAACTGTATGCCAAATTTGATAAGTGAAACTTTTATCAAAAGGGAATACAATATCTAGGACATGTAATTTCAGCAGAAGGCATTGTTGTAGACCCTGAGAAGATAAAAGCCATTATGGAATGGCCGGTACCTAAGGATGTAGCGGATATCCAGTCATTCATGGGAATCACCGGATATCACTGCAGATTTATAGAAGGGTTTTCCAAGATATCCTACCCTATTACATCACTACAAAAGAAACGGACCAAGTTTAACTGGTCACATAAGTGTCAAGACAGTTTTAACAAGATGAAGGAATTATTGAGAACTGCACCCATCTTGAAGGTAGCAGACCCTGATAAAGACCTTATCGTCTGTGTTGATGTGAGTAAAGAAGGACTAGGTGGTGTCCTAACTCAAGAAGGACATGTTATTTTTTATGAGTCCCGGAAATTAAAAGAACATGAGCAAAATTTTGTCACACATGACTTACAATTGGCGGCGGTAATACGTGCCTTAAAAATGTGGCAACACTACTTAATGGGTAGAAAATTTCTACTATTGACGGATAATAGCAGCGTGAAATATCTATTTAGCCAACCAGATCTTAATGCAAGGCAAGCAATATGGCTAGCCGTCTTGAAAGAATTTGACTTCGAAGTTAGACATATCAAGGGTAAGGAAAATAAGGTAGCAGATGCTTTAAGAAGAAGAGTCCATGGGTTATTTGAGATAAATATCAGCAGGGCAGAAAGTGACCTGGAACAACAAATAAGGACGACATGTATTAACGACGAAAACTAAACTAAGATAATGGCAGAATTACAAAATAGTACCACAAACTCAAATAAACCAGATCTAAGTATCGACAAGAAGGGACTATTACAATTTAAAAATAGACTTTACATACCAGATTCAACAGATTTAAAGTTAATAGTTTTGGAAGAAGTGGATAAGAAACCATATTCCGGACATCCAGGATACCCAAAAACGATAACAACACTTAGGAAACTATTTTACCGTCCTAATATGAAGGGTGAAACAACATAATACTTGTCTAGGTGCCAAGAGTGTCAGCAGGTTAAGGCCGAACACCAGCATCCAGCTAGCTTATTACAGTCATTACTAGTACTAGAATGGAAATGGGAAACCATATCGCTGGAATTTATAACAGGTTTGCCTAAAACTCAGAAACAAAATGATTCTATCATGGTGGTAATCAATAAACTCATTAAGTCTACACACTTCATTCCTGTAAAGTCTACATTTAAAGCTATAAACATTGCTGAAATATTTATGAAAGAAATTTTTAGACTGCATGGTATTCCTAAAATGGTGATTTCAGATAGAGACGTAAAATTCACATCCGCTTTTTGGAAGGAATTGTTTGCAAGACTAAATACTAATTTTAATTTCAGTATGAGTTATCATCCACAAATGGATGGACAGATCGAAAGGATGAACCAAATCATAGAGGATATGCTCTGCATGTACATAAGAACAAAACCAAACAAATGGGAACACTATCTACACTTAGTAGAATTTGCATATAACAATGGGTACCAAACTTCGGCTAAGTTAAGCCCTTTCAAGGTACTGTATGACATAAATTGTATGACTCCAATTAGCTGGGATAACCTGGCTGACAAACTCATGGTTGGACCAGATATTCTCCAAGAAATTGAGAACATGGTAAGGAAGGTACAATAGAACTTAAAGGAAGCACAGGACAAACAGAAGAGTTATGCACATCAGAAAAGAAGACACCTGGAATTTCAATTGGGAGACAATGTTTATTTGAAGTTCAAATCCCAAAATATTTCATTGAAGTTAGGGAACTGTGCCGAGATGGTACCCAGGTTTTGTGGGCCCTTCGAGATACTAGCTCGAATTGGACCCGTAGCATACCAACTTGCACTCCTAGCTAATCTAAGAAATCATAATGTATTTCATGCTTGTTTGTTGAAAAGGTATGTACATGACCCTACTCATATGATTGATTGGAACTTGGTGCAAGTGGAACTCGAAGGCAAGTTCTAGGTGGAACCCCTACGCATTTTGGACCAGAGAGAAATAACACTTTGGAACAGAGTCGTCACTCGGGTAAAGGTGCAATGGAAGCACTTTAGTCTTGAGGAGGCCACTTGGGAGTTGGAGGGAGATTTGTGGAAATCTCATCCAATCATGTTCCAAGAAAGGAACGAACACTGAGGACAGTTTTTTATTGAAGGCGGAAAGGATGTGACATCCCCAAAATTAAAGGATTTTTGAAATTTAAAATTGGTTGGAAAATTATTTCGTTTTTAGAAGATTCGAATTTGGAATTTTTTTTCCATTTAGGGCAATTCTGAATTTTGAATTTGATAATTGTAATAAATTATTATGACTATTGGACAGAGATTTGATTTGACTCAACTAACTATTTAACTGTGACAATTGTATGAAAACAAAATATTTTATATTAATTGCAGGAGAGAAATGGAATAGCCATGTTAAAATCAGCTGACCATGACTCCATGAGTGGGCAACATGTTGGAGCTACCTATGGGCTGATTGTTACAAGTGGAAAATCAGAGATTTAACCATTGGCAGCCCCTGAAAATCAGGGATTTAGAAAGATGTGAAAATTCCCAAGGGGGGGAAGAAAGACCTAGGCAAAAGGATTGTTTGTTAAATAGCATATGTGAGGAGGCAAGACGCTGCCTAGTATGCTTGGAAGAAGTAATATTGGTTTACCTGTTGTTATGAACACTGAATATGAAGTGTGAGGCAAGGAGAACATTGGGAAAGAAGAAACCATTGCTAAACAGGATATTTCAAGTTCTCCCTCATGGATTCATGGTCAGGCTAGGGGGTGAACCGGGAAAGTGATTTGGCTGCCCAGTTCTATGGTTGGGAGGAACATGGTTGTTCCCTTTGTCTTTTCTGCATTATTTCAGATATGTTATTTCTTCCCCCTTCTCTGGCTGACTGTTATAGGGTTAAATACTTGATAGAATGCATCTGTTAATTCTGAATAGCAATAATACTAGAGACGAAATATTTAATACATACTATTGAACTTAGGAACTACTAGAATGTTCCTATATTAGTTCTGAATGGATTACCTTTGTTACATATTATTGTTGTTATATACTAATTCTTAATGGATTATCTTTGTCGCATCTTATTGCTATTATATACTGGTTCTGAATGGATTATCTTTGTTGCACCCTATTTATGTTATGAATACTAACGTTCATAAGTTTACTAGCCGAAAGGATAAGCCCGGTCAAACTCCAAGAAGAATAAATTATGTAAATTGGATTACTGCTATGAACAGGATAAAAGACTATAGGAAAAACCCCACGAATAAATTGTATTGCAGGTTGGAGTTACCTGTGTATGCAATGCAAGTGTGATTTAAATAATGTATACATATATATATGTATGGTCGTATACTTACTATCTAGTATACAAAAGTATGAGCGAAAGTATAGAATTTGGCTAAGATTCTTCCATGTACAAACTGAACAGTCGCGATTATTAAGGAAATAATTGTAATCGTATTTAATGGAGAGTTATAGGACGATTTGGTCTATGGGACCACAGATTGAATTATGAGAATTAAATTTTGGAGTAAATCAGCTAATACTGATAAAATTACCAGAACTAATCACGAGAGGCGTGAAGGCCCAAGGAAATAAAAGGACATCTTGAAACTTCACATGATTTACACATACTCCTGAATAAATTGATAACTATGTAAACAATAGCATAATCACCTAGAAATAAAAGAGGAAGGCCTTTGACATGAGCACAAGATAGGCGCAAATTGAATTTATTTACTATCATTCTTTCTGGAGTCAATTACAGGTGAGCTACACACATAGTCGGCAACAGTCGAGCTCCTTTATTCAATTCAAAATCCTAATTTTGAGGTAGCCAGCATAGCGTTAAATAAATTAAACCGATGAAAGAAACAATATTCTATTATAGGTAAGCAAGAGGGAAATCCTGAAATTCTTTTGCAAAATACATTACATATCTCATCCAGTTTTGAAAAAAATAAATACCCCTTATTGTGTTGTTTCGAACGATAGGAAATACTACCCTAAGATGGGTTACTCTTATGATATTGAAACCAGAACAAAAACTACATTGTTAATAAAAATATTGGAAAAGGAACATGCTCTTCCTCTAGAACCAAAAGGATGAGATGGCGAGGGTTATGGGCATGGAACCCGAATACCTTGTTTGCCAAGGATGGGCGTGTATATATGAAACCGTACATCGGCGATAACTCTGCAAAAATATACCATCGAAAACATTAGAACTATACAACAGGAAGAGGAATGAATGTATCCACAGAATATCACTTAACAGATCCTGTACTTATCTTGGAATTGTCGAGGGTGTGCTCCATTTCCCAGTAGTGGCCGTCCCCAAACCGAATGGGGAGGAGAGAGCTTGAGTAAACTGATGGGTACCCTCACATCAAACAAGGCCCCATATTTAGTTCAATATACAGTTCCAGAAAAAGGTTATCCAAGAAAATATGACTTTTGTAAATAAAATAACAATTCCAACACCAAACCTCGAAAACACTGAACAGTGGATGAATATACTCTAGTTACTGAGTTACAAACGAAGCCAGAGATCTTTACTAGACAAGATCCTCATAAAGAATTAAAATAAAAAATAGTTAATATGAAAATACCTAAATTTTAATACGAAATTGATTCTCAAGTTAACAAAAGAAAACATTTAATGAAAGGCTGTGTTAAGACATTAAAAGATTCGTAAGTAATTGTCAGTTCAACTCAAGATCTAGATAATGAATCTATGAAGGGCCTATCCTCCTTTTTCCTTGGAGTTACGGGTTATGGGTGAAGGGGCATACGCAAAAGAACTCTTAGCGACTTACGAACAAAGCTTGGGTGGAAAATCATTACTCAATACCATTCGTATAAAACCCACCACGACAGGTAATTAGAGTCTACGAATGGAAGTTCATTGAGTATGGACAAGCATACACTACAATAATAGGAATTCCCTTCCTCATACATTTAATCTCTGGAATTCGGGAAAGGTCTCATGAAAAAGAATTACCAAATCGATGATACAGAGATAGTAAAAGAGAGCGGTACGCGTAATCCCTAAAGGAAAACTACTTACAAAGCACCAGGAAATCATAATAATGAGGTACCAAGCCCTTCGGACTACCCAGAACAGAGGATGGTTCGGTAATGGGAACTAATTATCAGGAGAGAGGAAAATTCCAAAAACCTTCTCCCTGAGATTTTGCAATGAGGGAATAGATACCCATAGTAAAAAATAATTACTATGACACGTAGGTCAATCCATGGTGATTAAAAAGGAAGGAGAACTCGATCATTAATCCATGACTAGAGATGAAGAAATAATGTGAAAACTTACCAGTTGGTTAGATAAAGATGCCGCCTCCATCAGAGGAAATCCTCGCAGATGTTTCCCTTCACCAAGGATTCAACATCGTAGAGATAGGTTCCAGAGGACCTCCTCATGAAAAAAAGAAAATTTCAGTAAACTAGAAATCCCTTTCCTCGAAGAATAAAGGTTGCGGGTAAAAAAGGCCAGGTGATGAGATGGACTTGGCATGCCCTTATTGGATAACTTGTTAGGTGATGGCATCGACGTTAGCACACACCCTACCCCTTTTAATTCCCTCACTAGGATTAAATTCTCATCAGACCTACCTCTCCTTTGGTATTCAATGGGCTATGAATTAAGGAAGCACCTATGCGACTCATGGAAAACCTTTCACCCTAAAGTACAATGAATGTAGTTAGTATAGTGTTGATTTGATGCTACAATTTGGACAGGTGGTGTCGAGTGGCGTTGATAAAATGGGCAGAGGGTTATAGTAGATTCATTCTCTGAGTTTACCTGAAAGGCCTTACCTAACCACTAACCCTTATCTACATGCTTTTAAATTAAAGTGGTCTGATTACATTGTATTAAAACATTTCGCATAGGAGTATAATCTAACTCTCTACTTTTACCTAAGTCCATTTGATTGTTCTTGGCATGTATATGTGTATAGTCTAATGTAGGAGGCTTAGGCCAGAAATCCCAAAATCATTGTAGTTTAAGCCTATGGTAATGATTATAGGTGCACACATATAGGAAATTAATTATAATCATAGGACTTTAAATAAACTTGAAAAAATGGTGTAGGCATTTCTTATATCGTTGATTTGGAAACTTTAAAGTTGGGTGTTAATTTCAGTCGACGAAAGTAAGGACTCTAGAAAACCTTCATAATCAAGCAATATAATCGAAAGCCTACCTCTCTTGAATATCGAAGCTATTCAAGGATGAATGTATAAACAAAAAGGAATTTTTTTTTTATTTGGCAAATTTGAGGTTTATTACAGTATTGATAATCATCTCCAAGTGTAACTTTCTGAGAAAAAATATTTTTTGAAAGGAAAGAGAGAATGTATATTTGTCCTATCATGTTCTTGGAAGAACCACTATCAATGAGCCAAGTGTCCTCGCCAAGTGATATTGATCTTGAGAGGGAAGAGATTAAGACATAGTCTTCAATTCATTGTTTTATCATCTTTGTGGGTGTCTCTTCATCTTCAACTGTATGGGCATGATACCTCTTGTTTTTCTTCTTGTATTCTTCTCATCTACCTGGACAATTTTTCGCAATATGTCCCATGTCACAATGGTGACTTTGGTAGGATGGGAAATTTGTTTCTCTTCTTTGTCCTTTCTGAAACTTCTGGAATCTCCTTGGTTCAGATTCTTTGCATATGAATTTGATTTGGGGGTGAGTCTCCTTATGATTTTCTTTCTAGAATTAAGAATTATTTCTTCCTCATTTATTGTGAGTAGCTAGGGCTTGATCTTCATCTCTTGATATCAAATCTTCTTGGTTAGATACTCTTGATTCTTCTTGAACACATTCTTCCCAAAGACTGTCAAATTGTAGTTTCTCCTTTATGGCATAAATAGTTTGGAAGAATGCATCCCAAGGTCTTGTGAGACCATTAAGGGCTATCATTATGAGTTCATATTCTTCTATAGTATATCCAATTGCTTCTAGATATTCTTCGAATTGTGATATTCTGGAGAAATATTCCTAGATTGTTTCTCCTTTCTGAATCCTTCTATTCTTGAGTTGAGTTCTTAGATTCATCTTATGATTTATGTTCTTTCCTTCATATAACTTGGTTAGGGCATCAAACATTTATTTTGGAGTCTTCTTTGAAGAAACTTGAGGAATCAAGTGATCTTTGTGTTGGCAAATATTTAACAGACAACGAATGGAAAATATTTAACAGATAGTGAATGCTTGTCATTGATGGCAAGTACAACAATGAAGATGGCATGAGTACAGGAAATTGTAACAGACAGGAAAACAAAAGATAAGTTCAGGAAGATCGAATGATCGAAGGCAACGCAACATTGATTGAATGATCGAAGGCTCGTAAAGTTTGAGAAGCATTTCTGATCGTTGGATCCCATTCAAAATTCCCGAAAGAACGAGGGCCGTCAGATCTGAATATAGACAAGAAGAGCGCTGAAGAGAAGGAAAGATCTCAAATGTTAGATCCAAGCGCAGGACCTGACCATCGTTGGATCAAGGAGAACCTGCACGCCTTTTAAAGTATAACAAGAAGAAGCGGGCGTACAAAATTTTGAAAGAAGGAGGACCATCCATTTACGGGTAGGACACGTGGGGATAGATCGTCATTTCGCTGATTAATCTAAGCCATTTCGGGATAGACCGTCCATCGCGATTTAATCTGATCCATCAAATCAAGGTTGAATCTGGACTGTTGATTCCAGTCCATGTTGGATTTTCGGGGATCGAGAGTTGGAGATGTCAAACATTATTAACAATAGGAATCCCGATATCGCGATATGTGAAATCGCGATTTAATTTGAGCCGTTAGATCAAGATGGAATCTGGAACATTGATCCCAGTTCATTTCGGTGTTTCGCGGATCGCGTTTCAGAGATGTCAAATATTTTTAACAACAGGAATCTCGATATCGCGATATGAGAAATCACGATTTAATCTAAGCCGTCATATCAAAATTTGATCTGGACCATTGATTTGACTCCATTACGGAGTTTTGTGGATCGAGACTTTGAAGTGACAAAAAAAATGAACTACAAGAATGCCAAAATCGCGATATGCGAAATCGCGATTCAATCGCAGCCGTTGAATCAAGATTAGATCTGAACCGTTGATCCAACTCTATATCGAAGTTTCGCGAATCACGACATGGAGAGGTAAGAAAACAATGCAACAAGAATGTTGAAATCGCGATATGTGAAATCGCAATTCAATCGCAGTGGTTGAATCAAGATCATATCTGGACCGTTGATCCAACTCCATATCGGAGTTTCGCGAATCGCGACATGGAGAGACAAGAAAACAATGCAACAAGAAATGCGATATCACGAAATGATCTGAACCATCAGATCAAGTGTTGATCGGAGGGTTACTATTCTCTCTCACAGTTAACTCCTTAGTTACAAATCTATTAGTGAAACAGACTCATGATTGCCGATGAGTTGGCGTTTCAGTTTCTTGGACAATTGTCTTTCTTGTGCCTAAGGAGATGCAAAGTGGAACCGCCGTGGGGGTGTGTATAAAATAAAATGAGACAGACTGTGCGTTGTTTTTGGGGGGGCTGTTCGGTATGAAAAATGAATGAAACTGTAAGAAAGGGAAAATAAGAGTTTGTGCAGTGTGAGATGGAGAAGATGCACAGTGTGAGAAGAAACTCAGAGAAGAGTAAAAGATGATGAAGAGAAGTTGAAGCAGAGCAGAATGACAGAACGAGTTGATGCAGAGCAGACCTGCTGAACAGATAGAGGAAGAGAAGAACAACAGAACAGTTTGTAGAAGACTAGATTTACAGAACAAATAAAGATTGGTAAGAATTGATTTATCTGTGTAGTTGAGTGTTTATTTATTCATTAATTTTTAGGGAGGTTGGGAGGTGCTCGGGAGGACTATTGTCCTCAGAGGTTCAAGTGAGAACTTTAACACAAGAAGTTGTAGCTTCCATATGGTTGCAGCTAGAGAAACGAGGGTGGTAGGGTTGTGCAAGGGAGAACAAGTGTTCTCTATTATACAAGTTGGAGCCTGTGTAACTGGAAGTTGGTGCTTCCATTCAGTTGGTGTTGGAACATTAAGGGAGTTGGTGCTTCCTTCTAGTGGGTGCTAGAGAAACCAGAGAGTTGGTGCTCTCAAACAAGTTGTAGCTTGTAAAATAGAGGCAACAGCCTCACATTGAGTTGGTGCTCAATTATAGATGATGTACAAAACTTAAAAGACTGCCTATCATTTCGAAGAAGAAGAGGTTTTCTCCCTTTATGGGTTTCCTCGTGAAAATCTGTCTCTATGTATATCTTATGTGTGACTG
>ML788132.1:97124-114154 GCA_009831015.1 Picea engelmannii | reverse complement strand
CTTTACATTAAGTCTGAAGGTGATAATTTACTAGTTGTTTTGGTTTATGTAGATGATATTATTTTTGGCTGTACTAATGAATCATCTGTCCAGTGGTTTTCTAATTCTATGCAAATAGAATTTGAAATGTCCATGATAGGAGAGCTGTCATATTTTCTTGGCTTACAAGAACAAAGCTCTGCAGGAATTTTTTTTTCTCAAGAAAAATATTTGAAAGAGATGTTGAAGAAATTTCAGATGGAAGATTATTCTACAGTTAGCACACCTATGGTGGTTGGTTGCAAGCTGAGTAAAGATTCTCACCTGATGTTGATCAAAGGACATATCACTCTATGATAGGTAGTCTTCTGTACATCACAGCATCCCATCCTGATATAATGCAAGTTGTTGGAATCGTAGGTCGTTTTCAGTCTGCTCCTAAACAAAGTCATTTGGTAGATGTCAAAAGGATATTTAAATACTTGAAGGGAACAATGACTTATGGTCTATGGTATCCTAGAAATCATAATTTCCAGTTAACTGCTTATTCAGATGCAGACTGGGAAAACTGTGTTGATGAGAGAAAAAGCACCAATGGAGGAGCATTTTTTCTGGGTGACTCATTAGTTGCATGGCTTAGTAAAAAGCAAGGATCCATTTCATTATCCACTACAGAGGCAAAATACATTGCTGTTTCTACTTGTTGCACACAAATTTTATGGATGATACAAAATCTTGCAGATCTGAAGGTAACTTACATTGATCCTATTCCAATTCATTGTGATAACACCAGTGCCATTAGTGTCTCCAAGAATCATGTTCTTCATTCCAAGACTAAGCATATTCCAATAAAGTACCACTTTCTTAGAGAACAAGTTACAAACATAATTGTTCAACTGAATTATATACCTTCCAAAGAAAAAATGGTTGATATCTTTACTAAACCATTATAAGTGACCCCTTTTGGATATCTTCGTCAAAAATTGGGGGTTATAATTTCTTGTGTCTAATCTGTTCACCTGGTCAGGGGGAGTACTTATTGAATATGTGGTGTATTTCCAAGATGCTTATAGTCGACAGGGGGAGTATGTTTTGCAACAGATCAGGGTAAGAATGTTTCTTCTTTGACATTGATGTCAAAGGGGGAGAAAAGAGTTCGGGAGGAGAGTTGATTCCAAATGCATGTGGGTACTTGTGTTGCCATCAATGCCAAAGGGGGAGATTGTTGGAAAATATTTAACAGATAGCGAATGGAAAATATTTAACAGACAACGAATGCTTGTCATTGATGGAAAGTACAAGAATGAAGATGGCATGAGTATAGGAAATTTGTAACAGATAGGCAAACAAAAGATAAGTTCAGGAAGATCGAATGATCGAAGGCAACACAACATTGATCGAATGATCGAAGGCTCGTAAAGTTTGCGAAGCATTTCTGATCGTTGGATCCCATTCAAAATTCCCGAAAGAACGAGGGTCGTCAGATATGAATATAGACAAGAAGAGTGTTGAAGAGAAGGACAGATCGCAGACATTAGATCCAAGCGCAGGACCCGACCATCGTTGGATCAAGGAGAACCTGCACGCCTTTTAAAGTATAACAAGAAGAAGCGGGCGTACAAAATTTCGAAAGAAGGAGGACCGTCCATTTACGGGTAGGACACGTGGGGATAGATCGTCATTTCACTCACTGGAGAGTCAAAGGAACAGGGTTCCCTAACCTCTCGAAATAGCGATATGTGAAATTGCGATTTAATCTGAGCCGTCAGATCAAGGTTGAATCTGGACCGTTGATTCCATTCCATGTCGGAGTTTCGGGGATCGAGAGTTGGAGATGTCAAAGATTATTAACAACAAGAATCCCGATATCGTGATATGCGAAATAGCGATTTAATCTGAGCCGTCAGATCAATATGGAATCTGGACCGTTGATCCTAGTTCATTTCGGTGTTTCACGGATTGAGTGTCGGAGATGTCAAAGATTTTTAACAATAGGAATCTCGATATCGCGATATGCGAAATCATGATTTAATCTGAGCCGTCAGATCAAAATGTGATCTGGACCATTGATTCGACTCCATTACTGAGTTTCATGGATCGGGACTTTGAAGTGACAAAAACACTGAACTACAAGAATGTCGAAATAACGATATGCGAAATCACGATTCAATTGTAGCCGTTGAATCAAGATCAGATCTGAACCGTTGATCCAACTCTATATCGGAGTTTCGCTAATCGCAACATGGAGAGGCAAGAAAACAATGCAACAAGAATGTCGAAATTGCGATATGCGAAATCGCGATTCAATCGCAGCCATTGAATCAAGATCAGATCTAGACCGTTGATCCAACTCCATATCGGAGTTTCACGAATCGCTACATGGAGAGACAAGAAAACAATGAAACAAGAAATGCGATATCGTGAAATGATCCGAACCGTCAGATCAAGTGTTGATCGGAGGGTTACTATTCTCTCTCACAGTTAACTCCTCAGTTACAAATCTGTTAGTGAAACGGACTCATGATTGCCGATGAGTTGGTGTTTCAGTTTCTTGGACAGTTGTCTTTCTTGTGCCTAAGGAGATGCGAAGTGGAACCGCCGTGGGGGTGTGTATAAAAGAAAATGAGACAGACTGCGTGTGTGTTTTTTTTTGGGGCTGTTCGGTATGAAAAATGAATGAAACTGTAAGAAAGGGAAAATAAGAGTATGTGCAGTGTGAGATGGAGAAGATGCACAGTGTGAGAAGAAACTCGGAGAAGAGTAAAAGATTATGAAGAGAAGTTGAAGCATAGTAGAATGACAGAACGAGTTGATGCAGAGCAGACCAGCTGAACAGACAGAGGAAGAGAAGAATAGCAGAACAATTTGTAGAATACCATATTTACAGAACAAAGAAAGATTGGTAAGAATTGATTTATCTGCGTAGTTGACTGTTTATTTATTCATTAATTTTTAGGGAGGTTGGGAGGTTCTCGGGAGGACTGTTGTCCTCAGAGGTTCAAGTGAGAAATTTAACACAGGAAGTTGTAGCTTCCATCTGGTTGCAGCCAAAGAAACGAGGGAGGCAGGGTGGTGCAAGGGAGAACAAGTGTTCTCTGTTATACAGGTTGGAGCCTGTGTAACTGGAAGTTGGTGCTTCCATCCAGTTGGTGCTGGAACATTAAGGGAGTTGGTGCTTCCTTCTAGTGGGTTCTATAGAAACCAGAGAGTTGGTGCTCTCAAACAAGTTGTAGCTTGTAAAACAGAGGTAGCAGCCTCACATTGAGTTGGTGCTCAATTATAGATGATGTACAGAACTTAAAAGACTGCCTATCATTTCGAAGAAGAAGAGGTTTTCTCCCTTTATGGGTTTCCTCGTGAAAATCTGTCTCTGTGTATATCTTATGTGTGACTGATGCTCTTTACTTTTACTGTCCATATGATGTATATTGTTGATGATCACTTGAAGAAAGCTTAATAATGTTTTAATAGACTTAAGATTGTTTAAGCTCAATAGAAACTGATTCACGCCCCCCTCTCAGTTGTTTTATTAATTACAACTCTTTGATAGAATCTACAATGATTCTTTTGTCCCTAATTGTGTCCTTTTGGTGTTTTTCTTTAGTTGCAACATCAACGGGTTCTGGTACATATTCTTTAATGAATCTTTCTAGGTCATTCTCTTCAAGAATGAGTCCAATACTATACATCCAGGCACGGATGTTTTCCATACCTTCTAGTTTGTCAACAAGCTTAATGCTTGCATAAATCTTTTACCTAGAGCTGGGAAAATACTAAAAAATAAAAATTCTCATAATTGAATTGTGAACTTACCAGGAGGTGCGGATTGCTGAGGTGAGTAGCATGGTGTGGTTAGATTTTAGAAAATCCAAATTTTTCCCCTTCAAACTTGCCCAACGGATTTTTGGACTCGTGCTTCTTGGTTTCTAGTACTTCTGGTTTTTTGGTACTTCTGGTACTGGTCAAAACTAGGGTTTCAATTTTCGAGAGTTCTATCCACTGAAAAGGTGTGTTGAAGGTTCCAAAGAGTTCCTTGGTCTAGGGTTCACTTTTCTAGAAGATTTTTGGTTTGAAATTCCTCTTCAATAAGAAGCCCTAATTTCCTTGTATGGCAACAGTGACATTTTTCTTTTTCTTGTGAAAGATGCTATCTTCATCTTAGCTCTGAAACCATGTTAGATTTTAAGCTATTATTAGGCTTCTTTTCAATTTACTAGATAACCATAGAATATATAGGATCACTGAGAAAAACACAATCATAGGATACACACCATTTATCATGGGAAACCCTCATGGGGGAGAAAACCCAACAAAAACTTCCTTAATATAAATAGCTAATACAATGCCAAGATAATAGACAAAACATTATATAATATCCTCTCCCAAGTAATCTGCCTCTCTCTCTTCCTTCTTCTCCAACTGCAGCTCCAAACTTGCGCTCTGGATGATTGAATGAGTGAGTGTACAAATGAGGCTCTGGCCTCCTTTATTTATACAATCTGGCAGGTGCTGAAAGGAAGTGTCTTTTCACTGGCAGGGCCGACTTCTCTTTCTCGGTGGTTAGAACCACCTTAATTTATTTTGGGGGTTTCCTTCTCATTTTTCATATTACAATTAGGGTTTGACCAATCCGCAAAAGGGGATTTGGTCATTTACAATGCCCGACATGATCAATCCAAAAAAGGGGATTGATCTAATGAATAATACATCAATAATAATTAGAATACTCTTTGCAGTTACAATATTTCAACAATTCAAAATATAGAATTATTCATGAGTTTGAATCAAAGAAAGGAAATATATTGTTTCAGATATATTGGATAATTTCCCCTTAATCATTTAACTAATTTTGTCTCCTTCTGTGGTTGTAGGAATAGGTTTTCATGATATATTTTCTTCATGATTTGTCTAGCCTTGAGATGCATGTGGGGGAATCCTTTGATCTTATTCCCATTTTATCCTACCCTTTCCTTATTGATATTTCCCTCTCTTTTATTTTATTATTTCCTCTAACTAAACCTCATAGATGGATTCATATTGTCGAGATCCTTCCAATGACTGGAACCATACTTAAATCTGAATTCCAGATCAAAAGTTCTGGCCTCCCAAAGTTTCCTAAGAAAAATCTCACCATTACCACCTCACTATGACCATATATGGTTTTAGGGGTTAGATTTTTCAAATGGGATAATTTTCCATGGTTTTCCCAAAAAAGAGATTCACCAATTTCCATTTTTTCTAAAAATTATGCGCCCAAATTCCATAGAATAAAATTGTTTTACCTTAAAAATCACCAAACATTTATAGAACTATATAAAATCCTTAGAAACTTGAATATTTTTACAAAATTATCACCAAACATTTTACATTTTTCATATTAAGGACTAGCAATATTATCCCATGTTTCTACATTTTAATATAAATTTCCATCCCTAAAATCATCATTGACTGCGACCTGGCATCCACATGGCCCCTTGTCATTGGTGCCATATGATGTGGAACTAACATGGATACTAAAATGACACCTACAACATGGCTTATTGGGCCCACATTTAATCTTGGATCCCTCTTCGTTGTCAGAATTCATCCATTCCAAAATGCTACAGATCATGTCAATCAATTTCGCCAACAACGACCATCTCCTTTCGACCCAACCAATTTTCCCAACCCAATCAGCTCCCTTTTGATCATATCCTTCCAATCCAATCAATTTTACTAATGATGATCATCTCCTTCTGACCCGACCAATTTTCCTGACCTGATCATCTCCCTTCCAATCATATCTTTCGACCTGGCCAATTTTTTCAACCTGACCAACTCTTCTCCAAATATCATTCATGAAACATTTTTTAAATGACCATATCTTGGGCTACATGCGTTGTAATTTATCCCATGATACCTCGTTGGAAAGGTATCGAGAAGAAGAGTGCAATGGGATAAGTATTAAGGTTATAAGAGTTACAAAAAATCTCATAAATTGTAGGAAACAATTGGCCACAAATTTGGGGGGAAAATGGATTGTGTAGACTTCAAACAATCATATCTGGAGCTACGAGTAACACGATCAGGCCCATGATAGCTCGATGGAAATATAGAGAAGAGAAGAATAGGATGGGATGGAAAGTGTTGGAATATTGAGAGTATAAAAGGTCCAAAAATGAAAAGAACAGGTGGAACAAGAATTTGGATGGAGAACTAGATATGCAGACTTCAAACAATCATATCTAGAGCTACAAGAAACAAAATCACGCCACCAAGGTCTTGATAGGAATCTCAGATAGAAAAGAAGAAGATAGAATGATAACATTTAGTAGGACGAAGCCAAAAATTGGCAAAAAAATTCGAGGAACAAAATATAACATCGATGGTCAGAGTCAATGATTGTTTTTTAATGAATATCATTTATAAATTTCCATAGGACAAAAGTAACCACCCAGAGGTCTCTTCATATTCCATTTGTAACTCTCACATATATATTTTAGAAATATAAAAAATAAATTGGGTGATAAATGAAACGAGAAACCATGATAACTGAAGATTCTCTCTCTTTCATAATAAAAGAGAACTCATAGGATGTAAGTACTTTTTCCCTTTGTAACAAATGATGGTATGATTGCTTCTAAGTAATAAAGAGTAGGAGGAATTTCGGAAATTTATGTCTTTGATGGATATCCTAGAAAATATCCTTTATGTATTTATCTTCTAGTTGATTACTTAGGATTTTGTTGTATGAATTATTTATGCACTCTGTTATGTTTTCTTATGTTTTCACATGTTTCCTTGTGGGTACAGAAATGATCTTTTAGATGTATTATTCAACTATTTTTCTATATATATGTAGCATTATCGCTTTCATACATCATTATAATGAGTTATTTTTGGTTCTAATGGTGTTATCTTTCATTGTACTCATTATTTTAGTTTTTCTCTTGAGATAGATTAGAATTAGTTAGGATTGGATTAATTTACTTTTAGTTTTATTAACCTTAGTATTAAATATAAATCTTTGGGGGGAAGTCCGTTGTCTTTCCACTTTTATTTATTTTAATTCTAAGAGACTTTGAGGCCCATATACTTGAAGAAAATGCTACACCAAATAAGATTAGGTTTGATTGGGACCTCCCATCAGGCGTTTTTTCTCATCTGTGTGACAGGTTGTGTGGACCCATCAACATAATGACAATGAGACAAGGAATTGAATTCCTTGTCTTGTATAATAATGACAACGAGAAAATGAATTTTCCACATATTCCATGAGTATAATCTAAATGAGGGGAGTTGCATAGAATCAATCCCTTGCCTTTTGGGGGGAATGATTTATAACATGCTTGTTTTCAAGGTCGTGGGAAATATAGGTAATCACGTGAATCATAGAAAAATTATGATCAATATGATCATGATAGAATCTTGGAAGACCATGAATAGGACCTTTTGGTAATGTTGGAATAGATCTTTTTGGAATTTCTCTAATTGGAACTTCCATAAGATAAATAGAGCATATAATTTCCATTCTAGGAGTAATAGTCACACCATAAACATGGCAAGTTTTCTATAGTGGCGGGTCCTAGATTATGAAAATGAGATAACCATATAATAATGAATCTCATTATTTCTAAGTATTTATGGGAGTTAGCTTTTCCATACCAATATTATAAATGACAAGATACTCACTACACATTTGTCAAGAGATACATTCCATGTCTCTCTGCAATATTAACACTTTGTTTTCCCATCACATTCCCTACCTACCTTGATAAGAGAGGAAACTATGTGATATCATTACAAGAGGTGAACAAGACAATGTTGTGCAAATTAACCTATCTTTTCAATATTCCACTTGATGCTACCCTTTGTTGAGATGTAACCTAAATTGCAATTCTAGGCTAGTATGTAGAAGTATGTGGGTGGTCATATGATGATCATAGTCTAGGATATAATTTCATTGATGTGCCAGTGGCATGAAATGAGCTCTATGTCTATGTAAATGTGGCATCAATGCTTCATATCTTGTAGCAAAGGAAGCACCCCCACCATCTTGTATGAAAAATTGTACCTTCCTATTAAATAGCCATAGCATCTTATTCCCAACACACCAGGGTCCCAAAACTGTTTAAGTAGTTTCATTTTCTACTTGTGCATAGTATTCCCTTGGTATGCAATATTATAAGGTAACAATACGAGTTAAGATATGAATATGAGGCTTCTTAATCAAATAGTGATCAAGCTTATACACTCATTTTTGTGCTCCTTATTGAAGCTAACTTGTAGCATCCACAAAGAGTCATATGCTCAAATGTTTTTTTTATCATCACCAGTTGTTATACCACCAACATCACTAATAGTAGAGTAACTAATAGCATCCCTTAAAAATTGATATCCATAACTCGAGCTAGATCACATTGAGTAATTGGTTGGAAGAGTCCCAACTTACCCTTATATGTACTTGATTCTAGTTCCATATCAATAATAACCACCATAAGCTCACCAATAGAAATAGTATGATTAGGACCAAGATGACTAGATAGATACGAAACACTAATTTACCTAGCATGGGAGGCAGTAGGTTGATGAATTATATAAATGCATCAATTGAAAACCCTGGAATATTAAATCTTGTAGAAGTCATTATTCCAACAACCATTCACAAGAAAACTAGTGGGCCTTCCTCTAGCAATCAATTGAGAGAAATGTGTGGGGAAAAGTGAACCAAATATAAAGAAGAATAGAAGTGCCATAATAAACATAGATTAAAGCATTTTAGGAAGGGAGGTCTCTTAAGATATAAATCTACCTCTTTCTCTTATTAATCCAAAACATGGAATAACTATTCCTATTTGTTTTATCATTATATGAATGCAAAATTCAATGGGTAGGTATGAAATTCCCTTTCCATCTTTACCACTTATACAATCTTTAGTAGAGTTCCAAGAGCTATTCACAAAACTAGATGAAAAATGAACTACACCATTGCTTATTTTTGGTTCAAAGTGGATAGTTTCACAATAAATATTTTATTTGAAGGTTTCCATGCTTCATAAATCTAGGAAAGGATTTTTCACTTCATAAATTATGTCATATAATTAAGAAAAAGTAGTGTAGGTATATAATAAATTCCTTAAAAAATAAGGAAAATCTTGCAATTGATAATTTATTCTATCTCTTCCATAACTTAATATTGTTGATGTTGTGGTATATGTACATTATTATAATTGAGCTTTGCAACTCCCCCCATCTCCCTTTCCTGCAACTCTGATATGACAATGGAAACTTTCACTCAAGGAGAAGTTGCTCCCTCCTTACGTAATGTGGTGGTTTGAAATGGGCACCAATATCCCCAACCAACTTCCACTCCTGTGACTCCCAACTCTCCCAACCCAATGGAAAATGAACAACCAAAGGAGGCTCCTAATAACTCGAAGGATCCCTCCTCCAAGGACTAACCACTACCGAACAAAGGGAAAAATCATTCTTCTACCTGCATTCTGCAATCAAAGGAAATCTCTCACTACAAAATCTTCTCACCCATTCTTGGTTGGAACATACAATACATGAAAGACCATGTCTTGATCTGCAAATTCATGGGCCTTTGTCCATCGAAGAAATCACTTTTGTGGTGGATCAAAACCATATGGAAGACAAAAGGTGGCGTCTCCCTCAAAATCGGCTCCAAAGGTTTCTTTGTGACAATAGTTAACCAAGTCGAGGATTGAGAACGAGTCTTTCATGGAGGCCCATACTTCTTTAACTATTTTGGTCTCTATATTCACATATGGAAATAAACTTTTACCATAGAGAAGGAATATTTTACATCGCCTCCAGTCTTTATTAGGCTCTATTTTCTTTCGCATGAGTATTAGCACTCTGAAATCCTACAAGGAATAGAAAATACTCTAGTTTCCTTTTCTCAGATAGAATATTCCATCTTACAAGCTCGATACACCTCCTATTCTTTCATCTACATCTACCTGAATGTTTGCAAATATCTTCCAGCCTCAATTTTCCTCATATACAGGGGCAATAATTGGAACCAAATGATTAACTATGAGCACATTCCCTTTTGATGCAAAAAATTTCACGGTCCTGGGCACCTTTTGAGGGACTTCCCTATGAACAAGCTATCAAAACATTCCATATCCCAATCTAACAAGGACAAGGAAGGATTCCAAAAATTTCCAACCAAATGAAAGGCCCAAAAGAAAATCTCAACCCAACCAAACCCCAAAGGTCCTCACACAAGAAATAACTTTGAATCGTTGGATAACATTTCTGAGCCAGGCAAATCCTATCTAAAACCCATTCCTAAGATCCATCCAAACTCATTTCCCTATCAATAAAAGACCTCTATATCTCATTAGTCCCCCATTCCCCCAACCCCATCCTCGTTTCCTTAGGATCAATATTCCATCATGACTCCAATAGACTCCTCAAAGCCATATTTTGAAGATCTAGAAGACATGGACTTTGAGGATTTACCCCTACAAAGAATAACAGTTGCATGGGAAAGGAAAGAAGAACATTCAATACCAAAACACCTAATCAAGCTACTACAAAGTGCTCTCACAAAATCAAGAAAGAAAGAGAAAGGTACACCATCACAAAAAGGTAAGCACCCTTCCTCCTACTCTCTTGGAATAAAAAATTCTACAAGTAAATAACCAATCAAGGTTCCAAAAGATGACAAGAAATGAGGAAGACCCTGAAACAACAAATTATTACAAGAATTAGGAAAAACTCTAAATTCAGGACGAATCGAGAGCATGGTTGAGAAATTTTACTCCCAAACCCAACCCTCTCAATGATAATCATCTCTTGGAATTTTCGAGGCCTCAATGGCCTAAGTAAACAAATAATATTGAAGACCTTAATCTCTGCTAGAAAACCCTCAATGATAATGATCCAAGAAACAAAATGTACCTCTGCAACCCTGGAAAAAATATCCTTAAAGTGTCGGAGAGGATGTCAATTCATTGCGGTAGACTTAGAGGGGGGCTTAGGCTGATTATCCATCCTCTAGAACCCTTCTAACATATCCCTTTCTCACTTCTTCACTATCCATCATTCGATCTCCGCCAAATTCCAACCAATAGGATCCAACCAAAGTGGTTACATCACAAAATTTTATGGACCCCAAACTTCCCAAGATAAATTATATTTCCTTCACACTCTGCACCTACTGATCCCCTTCGTTGAATATCATCCCTGGATTCTAAGAGAAGACTTCATCAATGGATTCTAAGCGAAGAAAAATGTGGAAGTTTCAACCGCCTTGACCCCGATTATACACATTTCAAAGAAACCATTGGTGACCTAAGCTTAGTGTACTAGGAAACCACCAATGACATATTCACTTGGAATAATCCTTTCTCAAGACTATATAATATAGACTCCTGCTTGGATCAATTTCTCATATCAAAATCACTTATTCTAAAAAAAATTGCACTTGATGCCTCAATTCTTCCCTATCATGGCTCTGATAATTGGCCTATTTTCCTCCTCATTGTCGTCCAAGTCAACCTAAAAAACCACCACTTTTTCTTTGAATCCTTTTGGCTAACCCATCCTTCTTTACAAACAAACTTTCTTTCATGGTGGTAGGCGGTGGCTATTAATTATGGCTCCCCAATGTACAGATTCCAGTAATGCGTGAAGAACCTGAAACAACAAATCAAGTCTTGGAATAAAACATAATTTGGAAACATTTTCAAAACCAAAAATCAAATTCAAGATCAAATGCAATAAATTCATCAAATGATGATTCCAAATGGTCTCTCTCAAGAGCTATTAGATGAAGAAGCTACTATACTATCTCAAATCTCTATCATAGAAAATCAAGAAGAAATTCTCTGGTGCCAGAAATCAATGGTCCTCTTGATAAGAGAATGAGAAAGAAACTCCAAGTTATTTCACAACTCAATGATCCAATGAAGACATTATAATAGAATCATCTCCCTAAGAGACAATCAAGGGAACAAATTCAACAACCATCAAGATATCCAATCAGAACTAATGCAATATTATATCTCCCTAATGTAGGAACACTAGAAACACAGAAATGAAGCAATCAAAAAAATCACTCTACTCATTCCCAAAGTTCTTAATGAGGATCATTATGAAGCTGTGATGAGACAAATTACCATGGAAGAGGTCAAACAAGACATCTGGGAAATTCCCAAAGGAAAGTCCCTAGGCCCAAATGGATTCATGGAGGATTTCTATCAAGCATGTTGTCCGATAATAAATAACGAAGTCATCAAAGTGGTGGAATACTCCCACAAATTTCAAAAAGTGCACCCTACTCTCAATTCCACCTTCCTCACTCTCATTTTCAAAGAATAAAAAGTGGAAAATCCCAGCAAATTCTTCATGATATCCCTTTACAATGTCATTTACAAGATTGTCTCCAAAAGAATTTAAAATAGACTTAAAATCCTCCTCCTCCCCCTAATTTAGTCTGAGAAGACAGGCTATGTAGAAGGAAGACAAATCTTGGACACCATCATCTTAACTCATGATATTTTCCATTCCATCCACACCTCCTAGAAACTAGGTACACTTATAAAGTTAGATCTATCCAAAGCCTTTGATATCCTAAATTGGAACTTCATCTACACTACCCTAGCAACCTTTGGCTTCGACAATAATTTGATCAATTGGATAAAATATCTGATCTCCACAACCTTTTTCTACATCCTTTTCAATATATCCCCCTCCCCAACCTTCTCCCTCTCCCATTGCATTTTTTAAGGAGACCCTCTCTCACCCTTCCTCTTCATTTTGATGGAAGAAGGATTAGGGAGGGCCATCAAGGAAGAAGCAGAGAAAGGAAACTAGAAGGGACTCTCTCTTCATGGGGAAGAAAAACCCACCACACACCAACAATTTGTGGATGATACAATGCTAATGACCACTCCAACAATCAAAGAGTCCCTTAAAATCAAGCAAGTTATACAAGAATTCTCAGAGGCTTCCGACATGTGCATCAACAAAGAAAAATACCAATTTTTCTACTTCAACACTCCTTATCCTATATAGTGTCACTTAACAGGAATTTTAGGCTACCAACGATTGAACCTTCCATACAAGTACCTAAGATTTCCCCTGACTCATAACTCCCTAAAAGCAAAATCTTGGGACAACCTTCTATAAAACATGGAAAAAAATGAATAATTGGGCATTCCACTCTCTCAACATAGCAATAAGACTTATCCTCATCAAATCAGTCCTCCAATCCATTTCCATATACAATTTCTCAGTGATAGCATCCCAAAAATTCATCTGCATATCCATCCAAAATTTTCACTGCTCCTTCCTCTGGGGAATCAACAAAAATAAAGAGAAATGGACCCTAGTAGCCTTGGAAACAACATGTCTCCCAAAATCCAAATGAGGACTAGGTTTTAGAGATCCAAATATTCTTATTCAAAACCTTGGATCCAAGATCTGGTTGCAATGGATCACCAACCCTCAAACGTAACGGGCTAGCCTTTGGAAAACTAAATATGCATGTAACCAACAAGTGAGCCATATCATTAGAATCAGAAATGCTCCCACATTCTCTAACCTTTGGAACTTATCGTGGAAAAATTTCCACCTAATTCAGGACAACTTCTTCTGGGAAATAAAAAACAGCTAGGAAGCCCTCTTCTGGGAGGATGCTTGGCAACAACTTCCTCATTGGACTAACCAAGAATCTCTTCAAAATATTCAATCAGAAATGAAAAAGTATAAAAAAAGTAGGGTGGCCCATTACTGGATAGCCGAAGATAACCACAATCAATGGCAAAGATGGACACCTTCTCATTTTTGGATCAGAGCCACAAACAAACTCACAATTGATGGATTTATAGTGAACCTCAACAAAAGGAAAATATGGTTCTTCAATTAACTGTATCATCTGAGATGGGGTTACTCATTTTCAAAAAAAAATACTAATCGTTTTCTTCCAAGCACCATTATCTCCCGAAATCTCCCATATGGAACAAGATCTAGAACCAAAACCTTTAGCCAAAAGTCTCAAGCTTCCTTTGGTTGCTCACCCTCAACAAATCCATAACCTGGGACACTCTCTACAAATGAGGCTTCTCATGTCCCTCCTGTTTCCCCCTCTATTTCTCTCAAGAGGAGTTGGTGGAGCACATCTTTAATGCTTCCCACTACATGGACTATAGTTGGACCTTATTAGGGGCCCTTTTTTTTCATTCCAGTCACTCCAGACAATCCATCCAAACTAGAGTAGAAATTCTCCCCCCTTCCATCACCTAGAATCTAATAGTTAACAGAGCTTGGAATATTATCCCTACCTTTCTCACCTAGGAAGCCTTGAAAGAGCACAATCGTAGGATTTTTAAGCTTCAAATGATCTCTTTGTTGGACCTATAGAAAAAGGTCACAAATTCTATCTAGGAAACAATCCTTTCTCAACCTTGGAAGGAGGAGGAATGGAAAGTTAACTCGTATGAGATAAAAATCCTCCAAACCCTCAACCTCAAAGTCATCCAAGCCTCCCCAAACCAAACCTCGTCTCCCAGCTCTCCAACTCCTTCTTCCCTATGCCCCCCCCATAACAGGGATTCATCAAGATCAACTTAGACAGGGCTTCCAAAGGAAACTTGGGATTTTCAAGATATGGAGGAGTATTTAGAACCAATCAAGGAACCATTTTGAGAACCTATGGAGTTAATTTGGGATTAAACACCAACAATGCAGTTGAACTCCATGCTTTGGAAGAAGTATTGAGAATCAACTCAACTCAAGGTATATCCAAGATCATTATGGAGGGAGACTCCCAAGTAATCATCAATATGCTCAAGTGCAAGTAGTATAGATCTTCAATCTCAAAAGTCTCCAACAACTGGAGAATTGAATCCAGCCTAGAGGAAATTCAACAAACTCTTTGCCTCATTTTGATGATCATTCCCATCCACATCCGTCGCTCATATAAAAAATGTTGGAAAGTTGGTTGTCATTGATGTCAACAAGTAGTGTATTGATGTCAAATGATGTGATGGGTGTATTTGGGGAATTCTCCAAAGTGGTCCCCTTATGGCATAGCTCTAAGCATGGCCCTCACGAGAATATTCTTTGAAGAAGTATACAAGAAACCCATAAGTATGGTTATGGATACTATAGTTTATAATGGAATTAGGTCATGAAGGATAGAGTAAATGAAGGCAACTCACTCATGGATTGATATTCCTCATCATGTTTTTTTCCGGTGGTAGGTGGTGCGCCATGTAGTTCCTCACGCTTGACGAGTTATGGCCTTGTGACATTAGAAGCCCTGAAGAATGGTCAAGAAGCTCCTAGTTGATTACACATCTTTAATGAAAGGGTAAAGTGGTTTTAACAATAAATTTAAGAAACCCCTAAGTTTAAGGAAAGAGGTTTCCAAACAAAAGTATAGATACAACTCAAAGATTCATTCACAAGTACATTCACTCACTTATTCTATTGAACATCTTATTGTGAACTAGTGATATTTTAGCTAAATTTGATATGGAAAAATATGAGGTAGTGAATATTGAGGAGTATGGGAGTTTTGAAATTTCAGTGGTGAGCGAGAATCTCTGAGGAAACCCTAGTTTTGTTGATCCTTGTGGGTTAGACTACCAGTGTCCTGCGAGGCATCCCCATGGGTTGCAGTATACTTCTCACGCAAATCCTTGTAGGACAATATGACTTAGTCCCATGAGGACAAGACAAGTTTGGGGGAAATTTTGGTACTAGGTCCATGAATACAGAAGATAACTTACAGTTAAACATTGCAGTGTTTCAGATCAGCTACAAAGGTACTGGTATGTTTGTTTACTTATTGACAAGTTTATGCTTGATTATGATGTGGTGAATGCTTGAGGAATACTTGGAATATTTTTGAGGGTTTGACACATGATTGAGGTATATCTTGGGTACATGATTGAGTAAGGTATTCTGGTATATTTGGTTCAACATATGACATGGTTGATATAGTTCATATCTTTGAGATTATTTTTCATGGTTGAGTTATACACTTGATGTATGGTGGAATATGCATGAGGGACATGCATTAGTTCTTAATTAATGATATGGTACATGTATATACTTGAGTTAAGAACCAAATATCAATATAGCATAGAAAAACCTCAGAAAAAGTACTCAACGCCCTGAAAAAGAGATCATTTTAGATAATAAGCCTCTTTAAGGGAGAAACCTCCTTTTACCCCACTTAAATGTTCAAGTCCAAGATGATTCAAAATGAAAATGTCTCCTTGGTATATATAGGAGACTAGGAGGTATAATTACAACTAATGGCCTAAAGGTGACATAAATAAAATATCATTACTAATATAATATGCCCCAATTAAGGGGTAATGAGCCAATATTAGGGCTTAACATGCCCCACCCCTTGAGACAAGTTTTTTCCGCAACGCTTGAGTAACTCTAGATGCTTCTGTATAAAAGACTCATCTTCCCAAGTGGAATCTTCAGCCGATAGTTTCCTCCATTTAATGAGATACTCTGAAATGGATCTATTCCTCAACTGGCGAATTCTTGTGCCAGTGATGGCTTCAGGCTCCAATATGATTTTTCCTTCCTTATCCAATTCTGGCAATATAGTTTGAATGGGGATCTTATCACCTATAACCTTTTTTAAACATGAAACATGGAAAATTGGGTGTACTCATGAAGATGCAGGCAGCTCCAATTTGTATGCCATAGTACCAATCTTTAGAAACACCTTATAAGGGACATAGCACTTTGGTGGTAATTTATTATCCTTCTTGTCTTTCTTGAGGGACATCTGTTTGTATGGTTGTAGTCTTAAAAACACCCAATCCCCTACTTCAAAACTTCTTTCACTACGATGTTGATCTTCTTGTTGTTTCATGAGATTCTATGCCATGGTCAGGTTGTCCTTTAAGATTTGGAGAACTTGTTGTTGATTCTCGATGTGATCTTCCACTGCTTGAACCTTAGATTTTTATTTTAGACAAGAAGTGATGGAAGGAGGGTGGTATCCATAAAGTTCCATAAATGGTGTCATTTTTGTTGCAGTATGAAAGGAAGTGTTATAC
>ML788132.1:58632-77283 GCA_009831015.1 Picea engelmannii | reverse complement strand
CTACCCTTAGATAAAAGGGGTCGAATCTGATACCAATTGTTAGACAACTAAGAGGGGGGGGGGGTGAATCAGTTGTTACCGTGCTTAAACAATTATGGTTCTTTTAAACTCTTTGTAGAGACACTGAATGATGATCACAATAATGTAGGGAAATAAACAATGGAACTTTTAGCATCATTCACATATATGAGAAACACAGAGACAGATGTTTCCCGAGGAAACCCATGCAGGATAAAAACCTCTTTTTATTTATATGATAAGTAATGGTTATACATTCTTTACAGTATCATACATACGAGCACCAACTCATAATGAGGCTACAACCTCAGTTTTGCAAGATGCAACTTCCTGAGAGCACCAACTCTCTATTTTCTCTAGCACCCACTAGAGGGAAGCACCAACTCCCTGGTTTCTCTAGCACTAACTAGAAGGAAGCACCAACTCCCTGGTTTTTCTAGCACCAAATAGAAGGAAGCACTAACTCCCTGTGTTCAAGCACCCACTTGAACCTTTGAGGACACAAGTCCTCCCTAGCTCCTCCCAACCACCCTGAAATATAAATATTTGCTACTGAAACTTATTACAGTGATATGATGCTCAACAATGGCTTACTAGACTCATCACTGTTCTACTATATTTCGTTGCTCTGTCTGCCTCATTACCTTTCTGCAAACATCACTTGCGCTGTATGTTCTTCCGCTTTTTATGCTCTGTGCGCCATGTCCATTCACTGTACAGTTCCTCTTCTGTGCTCTTCAACTGCTGCACTCTCCTCCTTCTTCACACATGAATCACCTTCACCAACAACAATCATAGCAACCTCCCACAGCACCAGCAACAACAACCCCTTCTCTTCTCTATACTTTGTATTTATAGCTTCTGTGCACCTTGTGCATGCAATTTTCGCAATGCCTCTGCATGCTGACTCTGAACCGTTATCCTCCACCTCTCGAGTGTTCTGTCTGATCATCATCGTGACTCTTCATCTTCTTTGGCAGTTGAGACTCTTCATCTTCTTTGTGACAGTTGAGCTCACCTTCTCTGTTTTAGTTACAGGCTTCCACGCTCATCCATCTGTAAATCCCTTCTAAGAATAGTCTTCCTTCACTTGGAAGAATCTTGAAGACTCTTCATCTCCTCTAGCGATCACACAGGTGTCTCTTCGGATTCTCTAGCAGATGCCATCAACGGTTTCTGGCAGTTTCACTATGTCGTGCAACAGTAGCCCTCAGATCTCCTTCAGGTTAATCTACGTCGTTGGATGACCTTTATTAATTTTTCCTTTAAATCGGGTTTCGGCATTTTGGCATTTGTGTTCTTTCCTCTCGAAGTCGCGATCCCCGAAACTCCGATATGGAGCTTTATCTGGACTGACTCCTTCTCTTCGCGTGACCAAGGGCTGTGACCACAGCCTTATGCATAAGGTGCTTTCGCGATTTCACATATTGCAAATTCGTAATTCAAGTTGCTTTGTTTCTTTTGTCTCTCCATATTGTGATTCGCGAAACTCCGACACAGAGTTGAACCAACGTTCCAGATTCATTCTCGATTCAATGGCTGCGATTGAATCGCGATATCGCATATCGCGATTTCGACATTCTTGTTGTCAAGTGTTTTTGTCACTTCAAAGTCCCGATTCACGAAACTCCGACAAGGAGTTAAATCAACGGTCCAGATCTGATCTCTATTCAGAGGCTGCGATTAAATCGCGATATCGCATATCGCGATTTTGACATACGTGATGTCAAGTGTTCTTGTCACTTCAAAGTCCCGATTCACGAAACTCTGATAAGGAGTTAAATCAATGGTCCAGATCTGATTTCTATTCAGCGGCTGCGATTAAATCGCGATATCGCATATCGCGATTTCAGGGTTCCTGTTGTATTGTTTATTTGACATCTCCAACACGCGATCCCCGAAACTCCAATGTTGACTGGAATTAATGGTCGAGATTAAAGATTGATCTGACGGCTCAGATTTCATTGTGATTTTTCATATTGCGATTACGCCCTCTTCTCCTTCCACTTTAAAGACCGTGCAGGTTCTCCCCGATCCAATTGTGGTCATACACTGCGCACGGATCTGACGGCTGAGATCTGTCTCCCTCATCATCGATTAGAGATTCTTCTTCTCAAGAGATTCTTCTCAAACTTTTACTTAGTCGCTACCTTCGATCATTCGCTGCCTTCGATCATTCACCTTTCTGAACTTATCTTCTATTTTCCTGTCGATTACATACTTGTTGTTCTCATGTCATCTTCACTGTTGCCATCAATGACAAGCATTCGCTGCCCGTTAAACATTTGCCAACACTCTACATATCTCTCTAAGGCTATATTCCTTAAAATGTGTAATGGCATCTTTGTTATGATACCCTACTTCATTTTCCATTTTCCATTTGCATAAAATGATAATTTAGAAGTTGTTTGACCTATTTCTACACACCACGACCAGATCACCTCTCATTGACAGTCCATGTATTGATACCTTTTAGTTTTGGGTCGTTAGTTTTTCCCATTGCATGCACCTTTAGCAGGTTCCATGAAAAATCCCTTTATACCTTTTTGCCAAAATGCCAAGAATACCTAACCTTATTTGTCTTTATGTGTAGGTACTAGCTCAAGGCGTAGGAAATTGGAACTAGAACTTGGATTTTGGGCTAAGTTATTTAAGTCAAGTCAACGTTTACCATGCCCAAAACCGAGAGCCAACTTAGCTTAAAATGCAAAATTTGGCTCAAAAAGACAAAACTTTTATGAGAAAACCTTGTCTTTTCATGAACTTCTCTTGGTTTCGAGAATAGTTAATTCTCTACTAAACAAGGCCAACCACTTGAAGGTGGAAGCTCTAATTATGCCCCTCCCCCTACCCCCCTCAAATCACTCTCAATTTCCCCATACCCAATTTGAAATAATAAAGAACATGTAAAATACTATATTATACAAAATAAAAAAATATAAAGATCATCATATAAAACACATACCTCTATATATCATTCATCTTCTTCTTCATCAAAATTAACATTGTCAGTATCATCTTCATGATGAACATTGTCATTTCCCCAATACCCAATCTATCTAGATTCAACAACTATAACTAAAAACGACACTAATATTACATGAAAGAAAAAAAACATAAGAGATCTATAGTACAAATCACTCACCACATGTAGGAATATCATTGATCTTCTTCTTCATCCAACTCATCATATTTTGCATCATCATCTAGTATTTCAGAATCATCGTCGAATGGATTGGCCATATCAACATCATCATCAGTACTGTCATAATTTTCCATAATATCATCATCATATATAGTGTCATCAAGAACATCATCATCTACATCTAATGTTCGATCAACTTCTTTGACTTCGTCATCTAACGATACACATTCTACCTCCTCATGTTCCTCTATATCACCTTCTAGTTCTTGAATATCATCTTCTTCTGGTACATTATATTTTACAGGCCTTCCTCTTGGATCATATCTAACAACAAACGACCAACCTGGTTTACCGGGAACCTCGCAATAGAATACTTGCTCACATTGGTTGGGAAGAACATAACTTTATAGACTTGACTCAAATGTCCTTGTATTAACCATAGTAAAACATTGTCATGTTGAATAACAGTTCTTTCAGGATCATGATCATTTATCTATAAACGATACCATTTGACCTCAAACAAAATTATCTTGAAGAATTTGAAGTCACACTCAATTATATCATCCAAAGATCCATAATATCTATTTTATGTTATTCTTGGATGTTTGTCACTTCTAGAAGAAACGTTAGTGACTTGAAACATTGCAGTTATCCCTGAATTGATGGTTTTCTTTGTGTCATCCACCCTTTTGATGCAAAATGTTTGACCATTATACCAAATATCTTTGTGGTGCTTCAACTGCAATATTCTCGACAAGTACAAAATAAATTAATAATTAATAAACATATTTAAACTTAATAAATATTAAAAAATAATACATTAACATTTTGTATAATAACAGAAAGAATTTTATATGCTTACCTTTTTATCTTTTAAACCATATGCTAAATCAATCTCCCTCTGCGTAAGATTGTGATATTCATTACGATGAGCTCTTTTAATTAATGTAGCCACCCCTTCCCATGATAACCTACCATCATGTTGTTCACATTGTTCTATCCATAGCTTCATCCAATCAAGATTGTTAGCAATGTATAAATGTAGTGCATCCCACACTCGACCAATTGCAATAAAAAAAATATAAATTAGTAACAATAGTGAATAATAATAATTGATGGAGGTATAATATAAATTGAAGAAATACAATATAGATAAAAATCAAATAATATAACTCCTTTGACTTTCCTCATTTTACCATTCCTGAACAAGACCTCCACTTCAGATATTTTGACATTATTGACACCCCAAATGCAATGCATATTCATTTTCCTCCCTAAATTAGGAAGATAATCACTAATATACACTAACGTTTGATATACCATATACCCCTCCACCATAGAACCCTCAGGACATGCTCTTTGTCTAACTAAATCCTTCAATGACTTCAAGTGTCTCTCCACCATCCACATTGACCTTGTGTGTACAGGTTCACACAATTCAATCTCCTCGACCTGGTGTATGAGGTAGTGTTCCTGCGCATTGAAAAATGCTGGAGGTAGATACTTTTGCATTGCACACATTAAATGAGGAATTTCTCTCTTCCAATATTTTATATCTTCCTTATGGATTTCTTTAGATGACAACCACCTACAAATGTTACGAGAAAAAAATATGTTTCAACAAAGACAATATTGTATACATGAATATTATAAGTAAAACACATGTCATCAACAACTTCTTCAACATTTTTATTACATATAAATAATAATATGTAATTCATCAGCCGTTATTTACCTCATGTATTTTCCAAGGTCATATATAACTTGTTTTACATTGTTATCAAAGCTGTCAGGCAAAGATACAGGTAGCACATACTGTAACAAAACAATGGCACATTAATAAATTTCATATTTCATATTAACAATATATTTACAAAATTTAAAAATATTACATCGATTCTTACCAATACATAACAAATATAAGAAAGAAATTACCTTGATGAAGGTATGCTAGTCATGAATTTTTAACCCACCAAATTCACCATTCTTTGTTAATATATTCTTGATGTTTGAAGCAAATCCTGTTGGAAATCTAATTTTTCGAATGAGATATTTTACAACATTGTTTTCATGTTCTTTAAATAACCATGGGAGACTATTTCGATCGACTCCATTAGTCTTATTTAAATCAATAATATTTAGCATTACATGATTGGCTTCTTGAATGTCACTACAAATTTTAGATTTTTTTTTTTTGTCACACCTTCCATCTAAGATTCTCCACAACATTTTTGTTACGTTCTTCCCGATATACATTGTGTCGAACAAATGAGTTATTTCTAGTTGCTCATAGTAGGGCAACCTTCTAAATTGTTTTGGGAAACTTTTCATTCCTCGTGGAAGCATATCAATGCCTTGACGATCAACTATATGTTACATAAATTAAATTAACACAACAATTATTAGATTATACACAGTAGACATGAGAATTCAACACAATTAAAAAATGCAATATATTGCATACGATGATGAAGATTGACTTACATTGATGATTTGATTTGTTATATTCCAACTTCCATAGGTGTGGTGTCATTCTTCGTGGTTTTATCCCACTCTCCTCTTTACCATTGAAAATATGTTTATCGGTTTTTCGATACCTATGGTTCTTAGGGAGAAAGTTCCTATATTCATCAAACACCTCTTTTCCTAAACTTCTTGAATGACGAGATCTCATCCTAGGACGACAAACTAGACATGCAAATTTACCCTTTGTTTGCAGACCTAGAAGATAAGCATCAATGGAAGCATTAGTTATATAACAAGCAATTATTTAAAAAACAAACATTATAATATCATCAGCATCTAACTTATTTAAGTGCAATAGTGTGTTACATACCACAAAAATTTGTTAGTCCCGATGCATCGTGAATTGTCCATGTAAGAATCCCATGGCATTGAAATCCTCTTTGACCTATTGGTCTAGAGATGTCGCACATAGTGATGTCATTCCACAACTTTAACATCTCATCGACAAGAGGCTCAATATATACATTCATATATTTCACTTGGTACTTACCTAAATGGTTAAAAAATATGCATAATTACTACAACTTGTATACATATATGAAATTGTGCAATGAACAAGACAAATGAAATGTTAAACATTAAAAAAACAATATCGTTATAAAATATACCTGGAACAATCATTGTCAACATTGTGAGCTCTCTCTTTATTGACATCCAAGGGGGAAGGTTATTGTTTATAACAAAAACAGGCCACACTGAGTAGATAGACATGAGCTCACCAAATGGATTTACACCATCAGTTGCCAATGAAATCCTAACATTATGAGGTTCTTCGTTAAAAATTGGCCATCTTTCTTCAATATTTTTATATAAAGAACCATCTGCAGGCATTCGAAGAACATCATCTTCACTTCTATTCCTTGCATGGTAATCCATAAACTGTGCTATGTTCTGACATCTAAATAGTCGTTGCAGACATGGAATTATGGGAATATAACAAAGAACCTTGTGAGGCACCTTTTTTGTTAACTAATCAGTTTGATATCTACTGATTTGACATTGGGGGAAATTCAATTCAGATGCATATTGTCCATAATATATTATGTGATCATTGGGGCATGCATCATTAGCCTGATATTCCATTCCAATTTCTTTTAGAATGGATGATAATTCTCGGTATGTGCGAGGTAACATATTTGGTGATGGTAATATATATTCACCTATCAACCTACAACAACAATATACAAAAAAAAAATCAATAATGAAAATTATATTAACCATTATAAATATTGCATCCTTAATTTAGACATCAATTGACACTGAAAAAAAAAAAAAAAAGTTGAAAATTGCATAAAACTATAAAATTATGTTGCTTACCTTAGGATTTGTGTCATACATGTGTTTCACAAACCATTTGATACCATCAATATGACCAACAACATTGCAACGGAGATAACACATTTTTGTGTGCCTTCATATAGGGATTCAGTGGCATTTTGAAGGATAGGTTTCTCAAAAATATATTCATCATCATTGTCCTCATCACTATCATCATTATCATCCTGCAAGTTGTCCTCCTCCATGTTGACATCATAATCCATTGGAGCATTATGAATGTCTTGGATCAATCTATTTGTCCCATCATCATCAAATGTATTATTAATATCATCATTTTCCATAGGAATAATGTGATCACCATTATCCACACGATTACGTTCATCTTGTTCTTCAGTATTATCTCTATGAAAACGTCTCCTGCTAGGCGACATCACATTCTTAGGATGATTTTTCTTTAATAAAAACAATGGAAGCAATAAAATACAGTTAGAGTATATCACAAATATTATTTTGAAAGATAAATTAAAAAATAATAATAATTAATGTATAATACCCTTAAAGATCTATAATAACTAATTACTTACCATGGGACGATATTCGTTTCCCCCTTCAACGTGCCCATTCTCCCTACAATGTTTTTCAAATATTTTTAAAGGTAGTCTTCTTCCATTAAAACCCCTGCATTCACAACAAGAGCAATAACATTTCCCATCACCATGAATCACCATGTGTCACTTTAACATAACAAGCTCTCTTTTCTCGCCTGGAGTTGACATTGTAATTACCTATTACAACAAATCCATTGAAACATTATAAGTAGAATATACAAATCTATTCAAATAATTTGGTATATATTTAGATATTTGTAATGAAAATTATAGAGCATGCTCAGAAAAAATAAGGGACAAAGCATGAAACCTAAAAGCATGAAACATTAATAAGAGGAGGTGGATCTATTATCACCCAAAATCAAACTATATAATATTAAGTCCCTAATAAAAATTAAGGTAGCTTTAGGGATACACAAGAGTATTGATGCCCAATATCAACAAAAAAGTCATTTCTCTTCACTTCTAGTTGGTTATTTTCCAACTCAAGTAGGAAACCCTAAATGCAAATTTACTAAGGCAAAGATACTTAGATATTTAAGAAGTTCCATGAAATATAAGAACAAAATTAGAGTGATTGAATCTAATTAGAGTGATTGTAGCTGAATTAGTAATATTTTTACTCTATCAAAAGTGGATAAACCATAAAAGCTCTCTAAGGAGTTAAAATAAACCATAAAATATGATGAAAATGACAAAGAAAATAAACCATAAAATAGTTCAATAGCACCAAACTACTAAATCACATAGAAAAATTTTAAGTACTGACCTTCAAAATCTCAGCTATGTAGAGTCTGATCAATTTAATGTTTCTCTTCTTGAAAGAGAATTGAAATCAAGATTTCATAAAAAAATAGAACACCATTGCATCAGAACACCCGAATGATTTTCGCAACTGTAGAAAATGATTATCACAACTATAGAAATTTTTCGTAACTGAGATATACATAGGATTGATTTGTCGTAAATGACCGTTTGATTCTCACATGTGCCATAGTTGGTCACTATAGCGACTAACTGGTGGTTGGTCTCTTTACTGACTAGATTTCGTCATTATAATGACCAACATGGAAGGTTGGTCACTAGAGTGACCAACAGTTGGACCCCCCAAAAAAAATCATACTTAGTCCAAAAAAAGAAAAAAAAATACGACGAAATTTTAAACCGTTGTAATTTGCGCCCAATGTAGTAGTGATGCATATATGTTGGTACACAGTTGATGCATGCTATGGTATATGTTCTAGTTGGTTGATTATTATTTACAGGGTGATGAGACAGGGACAATGACGAAGATTGTGATAGGTTGGATACAATGACAGGTTGATGTGATGGTGACAATGATAGTGATAGTCACAGTGACAATGGAAGTGATTGTGGTAGTGACAATTGGTCTACATTTATATTTTAGGGAAACAAGATGGGGAAAGGAAAGGGGGTTGTATCCTCCTTCTGGTTGTAGCTGGATAATTCAAAGTCAAGGGGTTGAGATTCCTTTTGGTTGGAGCCATAGAATTCAAGGGGTTGTAGATTCCTTTTGGTTGGAGCCTAAGAGTCAAGGGGGTGTAGATTCCTTCTGGTTGGATCCTGATAGTCAAGGGGTTGTAGGTTCCTTCTGGATGGAGCCTGAGAGTCAAGGGGTTGTATATTCCTTCTGGTTGGAGCCAGAGAATTCAGGGAGTTGTAGCTTCCTTAAGGTTGGAGCCTATAAATAGGTGGACATAGCCTCCTTCTAGTTGTATCTAGATAATTGGGAAGTTGGTGCTTCCACTAAATGTACACTTTATATATATATATAAATAATTCTATGGTTTTCTCCCATTTGGGTTTCCACGTAAATTATGGTGTATTGTGTTTATGTGGATGTTTATTATGCTCTGTTGATTTATACTTATCATGATGTATTGATGATATATTATTGATGATGTTAATGGATACATATTGTCGTTAAAAGAGATAATAAATTTCTCATACTGATTCACCCCCCCTCTTAGTATTCCAAAAAAATTGGTATCATAGTAGGTCCTTCAAGAAACAATTTAACCAATGGAAGGAGATCATGGAATACAATAAGATTGGATCACCAAGTTTTTATGGAAAGAACTCCAACTTTTGGAATAAAAGGATGCAAACCATTTTACAAAAACAAGGATTTGATGTTTGGCAGTCAGTAGTAGAAGGATATGCTACACCAACCACTCCCCTAACTAACAAATATGGAAATAAACTTATAGAAAATAACTCAAAGGTTAAAGGCACCATTATTAGTAGTATGGATGATTTAGTATTTGTCAAAGTTATACATTGCAAGACCGCAAAGGATCTTTAGGATAAAATTCAAAAGATTTACAAAGGAGATACCAAAATCAAGGGAGCTAAGCTTCAAACCCTTGGAGCTATGTTTGAGAAACTAAATATGAAGGAATATGAAGACATTGTAGCCTACGTTCTACGAGTTTTTGAAACAATGAACATTGTCAGAGGACTAGGAGAATAAGTTGATGATTTAATGGTCGTTCAAAAGGTTCTGATATCTCTACCTATAATATTTCATCCTAAGATATCAGCCCTGGAAGAAAGAATAGAGCTTGATAGATTTAGCATGGGCAAGCTACATGGAATATTCACAACTTATGAACTGAGGATAGAACAAGGGAATCCAGTCACAAAATAAGTGTCGTTTAAAGCATACAAGAAGACAAAGAAGCTAAATAAGAAAAATCCAAAACCATATTATAGCTGCAACGATGATTCAGAGGGAGATGAAGAACTGGAAAACTTCGTAATAAAGTTAAAAAGAGGAATCGACAAGTACAAAGGTATGCTTCCATTGAAAAATTTCAATTGTGATGGTATTGATCATTTTTATTATAAATATCCTTATGATAAGAATAAAGGTATCGATGAAGAAGAAGATTCTAATAAGAAAAAGAAAAATCAAAAGGGATACAAGAGAATTAACAAAAAATAATTCTTCAAGAAAAGTCTCTACTCAAAGGAAGACAACTCTTCATCAGACGAGGATGATGATAGCGACAGTGATTCAGAAAGATTAATCCTCATGGAAGTAGATGATGATGAAGAATCTTATGAATATTTCGTAGAAGAAGGTGAATTTGATCTTAGAGAAGAACTAATCAGTTCCTTAGAAGAATTGGGGAAAGAAAGAAAGAAAATTAAGTCACTCAAGGAAGAGTTAAAGAAGAAAGAAGTATCTCAAAATTCCAACTCAGAATAATCTGAACAAACAATCATGAAGTTAAATATCCAAGTAGAAGAAGACAGAAGGATTGAAGAAACACTCTGAGGTCAGTTAGAAGAAAAGGAGAAGATGATTGAAAGCTTGGAAGTAGAAATAGTAACTATAATAAAAGATCTTCGGCAGTAGAATAGCACCAAAATATTAGATGAGATCATCAGTATTCAAAGGCCATACTGTGAAAGGCCCAAACTAGGATAAAAATAGATGTAGACCGAGAAAGGATCGATCTCCAAGACGACATAACAAGAAGCAGAACAAAGCTCCTATGAATAAATAGTGAAAGGTACTGAGGAAGAAAATAAAAAAGGAACTGGACCACCCATAAGATTCAAAACAAGAAACCAACAATCAAAAACTTCCCAAGAAGAAGAATGTTTCAGAAGAGAAACAACATTAATAAGATCCCCTATATCTAGGTATGAAACTATTTTTATTGGTTTATGTTATTCTTGTCATAAATTTGGTCGCAAATATGAAAACTCTAGAGCCTATGCCAAGAATAGATGCAACTTTTAAGACTATTCCATATCCCAAAAAGTCCCATGAAGTACATAACATAAATCACAATAGTTTTGGTTCGCTAAGTAATGAAATAGAGTTCTACAAGTGAAACAATTTTTGACACATGGCCAAATATTGTAAAATGATTTTTCCTCCAAGGGAACCAATGCAGAAAATCAATAATCACAAACAAGAACAACAAAGTATATGGAGAAGGAAGGAAAATTAATTCAACACTGAATAATGCTCGCTTGATTTACAAGCTCAACATAAGAAAAGGGGGTGGAATGTTGATAACGGTTGTTTGAAGCATATGAAAAGTGAAAATAGCATGTTTCTAACATTGAATAAGGAACGAGATGGATCAATTTCATTTGGAAATGATAACTATGCCATAATTATAGGAAGAGGCACAATCAAGATTGGAAGCAAAGATGCGAAGGAAGAAAATGTTCTATTGGTCGAAGATATGAAGAACAATCTTCTAAGTGTAATTCAAATGTATGATAAAGGACACAAACTTTTGTTTGACTCAGAAAAAATGTGAGATAAGGAAAGAAGGATCAGGAAAGTTAGTGGCTGCAACTAGAAGAACTCCAAACAACATATATTTCCTGAATGAAAATGGAAAGGAATGGTGTTTCTTAGCAAAATAAAATGAAAGTTGTCTCTGGAACAGAAGGATGGGTCACATAAACTTTGATAACCTTGTCAAAATTGATAGAAAGGAAGCAGTGAAAGAAATTCCCAAGATATTGAAGCCAACAAATACTCTATGTGAGCATTGTCTACAAGGAAAAAAAATAGGACCAAGTTCAAATCAAAAGAGTACTCCGCGACAAAATCGTTGGATATTGTATAAACTGACCTATGTGGACCTACAAGAATGAATGGATTAAATAGCAAACAATAATTCATTCTATTGGTTGATGAATACACAAGAATGATTGCAGATTTCTTTCTCAGGAAGAATTCATAGGCATTCGAACACTTCAATATATACAAAGATATGGTTGAAACCAAGATGGAATTGAAAATCACATGTTTGAGATCAAACAATGGAGGATAATTTACATCAAATTAATTCATAGACTTATGCAGAGAACATGGAATAAAAATATAGTTCTCAACAACTAGAACACCTCAGCAAAATGGAGTTGTCGAAAGGAAGAACACAACAGTACAGGAAATGGCCAGAACCGTGTTGAAAGATTCCATGTTGAGTGACATATTTTGGGAACAATAAGTACATACAATAATTCACATCCTAAACAGAGAAATTATTAGAAGTAATAGTGATGAGACATCCTACGAGTTATGGAAAGGAAGATCGATGAATGTGAAGCATTTCAAAGTATTTGGAAGAAAACGTTATATTAAAAGAGAATTTGGCAAGCTTGAAAAATTTAACTCCAGAGCAGATAAGGGCATACTAGTTGGGTATTCAAGAAAAAAAAAAGAATATAAATGCTTCAATACAAGACTCGATAGAATCTTGGAAAGCATTGATGTAACGATTGACAAGACTGATGCACAGAAGCAAAAATATGGAAGAAAAAATTCATAAATGCAGGATGACGAGGAAGATCTGAAAGAAGAAGAAGTATGAGAAGAGGACAAAGAAGCAGAAAAAAAAAGATTAGCAGAAGATACCTCCTAAGACACATAGTCGATGAGCGCAGATAAATCATCCAACACAACATATTATTGGGAATAAATAAGTAGTATTTGAAACCACAAGAAGAATACTCTCACAAAAAAAACAACACTTAGCATCGTTATCTATAGTTGAACCAAGAACGTTTGAATAATCTAGAAAAGATAAACATTGAATCAAGGTTATGGATGAAGAATTAGATCAGATAGAGAAGAATGACACAAGGGAAGTGGTTCCAAGACCGAAGAACAAGAATGTGATTGGTACAAAGTGAGTTTTTCAAAACAAACTAAATGAGAATGGATAGGTAACCAGAAACAAAACAAGGTTAATATGAAAAGGATATATTCATATTGAAGGTGCATATTTTGAGGAGACCTTTGCACCAGTTGCCAAGATGGAAGAAATCAGATTGATATTAACCTATGCATGTTCCAAATAAATCAAGGTATATCATATCGATGTTAACTCAAATTTTCTAAATGCATAATTAAAAGAAGAGGTCTGTAACATTGAACAACTAGAAGGATTTATACTGTTAGAAAGGGAAGATTATGTTTGTAGGATAAATAAAGTGTTGTATGGACTTAAGCATGCCCTGGGAGCATGCTATTAAACATTGGAAAGATATCTACAAAAACAAGGATTCAGGAAGCGAAATGCAGATAGTAATCTCTACATAAAAGTGGATCGATACAGTATATTGAGAATTGAATATTGTGTAGATGACATCATCTTCGGAAGTGATGATGACAGGATGAGTTAGACGTTTTCTAGAGATATGAAAAATGAGCTTGAAATGCCTTTTTTCGGTGAATTCAATTTATTTTTTGGATTACATCTATTTCATTGTGATAAAGGTATTTTAATTTATCAGACCAATTATATCAAGAAATGTTAAAGAAGTTTGGAATCGAAGATTGTGGTGTACACAATCCCCTTCCCTCCTGGGGATTCTATGACCTCTCGGCCTTGGATTTCAAACTCTCTGAACTGAGTTGGTTTTTCAGGCCTTCAACAGACCTTAAGAAATCTATATGCTCACACAGGTCCCCTTGATGTCATTTGTAAGTTCAAACCACTTACAACTCCACTCTTCGACGCTTGGCGACACCGATTCATGAGTTTTAGTCTTGCACTAGACTCTTTCTCCACTATGTTACCACGGGCTATGACCTTGAGCCAACCCTTCACCACTTTAGTTCCGACAATACTATAATCTCCTCTTATGTTTCCTTCCAAAATAGATTTCTCTGAATTCACGGTTTTGTGCCACGTGTCTCTCTCTAGATATGATGGTCCAACTATGCTTAAGGTTTCATGACTTCGTGAAACTTTACTCACTCCACACTCACTTCCTCCAGACCTCTAACTTATGTATTCTTTAATCCACTACCACGTGTCACCTTGCAGCCAACAATTAAGATTCACCTCGTGACTTCATGACTCCGACGATCCTACCCTTCAACACTTCAAATTGCTCTGAACTCCTAAATGTCGAAATGTCTCGCAACTTTCCTTCATGCAATTCCTCCTAGATCTGTCAGTCTGGAATGATCTCAATCCCTCCTGGATGGATCTCTCTTTGTTGAATCGGGGAAACCTCAAAGGACTCCTTCCTTAGAATAGTTTTCGTCATTCTTCCTCCTAAACTTGTTCCCTTTGAATACTCCTTTCGACACTTAGTCTAATTTCATCTTTTTCACGCCTTGCAATAGGTTCTCCTCTAAAATCCATCCACTTTTTAGAAAATTTCAGCTACTCCTCCTAAGCTTCTGAGTCTGATGACTCGGTCACACAATCCTTGCAGAAAACTTTTCTTCAGGCTATCTCTCTAGAACTTTCTAAGTCAAAATAGACTTTGTCACACACACCTTCCAGACATTATGCACTCCTTGCATGCATAAGGTTTACGTTATCTCTTCTGATCTTATGAGTTGAAACAGAATATGTCAATGCACTTCTTGTGGATGCTATGCACACTTGCACTTTCTCATAGAAGAGAAACAATTGAAACTTATTTAAAACCTCATAGATTCATACGTCCAGCCATGTAAATGCATTCATAAACAAAAAAACAAGAAATAACAGAGAATTCCAGACAAATAGAAAGTCTACCATTCATTCATTCAGATAGACACATCAACACCATACATTTGGGACAATGCTCCTCTATTATATTCATTCACATAAATATACATATGTTCCTACACTACTTCTCGGTAGCTCTAGTCTCTCAGCTATCAACAGCCTTTCCACAACCTAACAACAACCTCTACTAGGAAGCAATACACATATTTTATACAAGAGGGCTCTTCGAGTTCTTCCCTCCAACTACTTTAAATCTATCCTATTGAATTAAAAGCTATTAGCTACTAATATTTATTACAATAATATGTGTGACAGACAAATCAGTTCGAACACATTGAATTTGTACAACACTCAGCTACATTAAAAGAAAATACATTCTCGGATGTCTTCATGAACCATCCAGCTCTACAACATTTATGATGTTCTTTAATTACAACTCTTTTCAAAATATTTTCATGATACGCATTCTTCAAAATTTAAACTTCTTCAAAATGTGCTCTAGTGCACCTAGTTGTCCTCCATTCATACTTTGTTGGTGATGCTCCTGCATCATACTCCTCTGGATGAAAAATTCATGGACTCCTATGCATGAGCTCTTTCATTAGCTTTCCATGCTTCTAGATGTATACCTCGCTTACCCAACTAGCATCTTTTACTGTTCCTCCTTTCCACTTTACTAAGAATTCAAAATATGTCTTCCTTATGGTCTTCTAACCAATTCTCTGATCTACCATCTGCTCCACCTGTGAATTTTCTACTACAAGCATATTTTTTTTCCACTGGATCTCCTTCTGACCTTCAGTTCCTCCATTTCTATATTCCCTGTAAGGATACAGGTTTTCAATGTTCAATATGGGTGATATACCCACATCTTTTGGCAACTCTATCTCATAAGCATTCTCACCTAATTTTCTTATGATGTTGCACGGTCCTATCTTCTTCAACTTTAGCTTATTATATGTTCCTCTTGGAAACCTCTCATAACTAATATGTGCAATAAATTGATCTCCAACTTTGAACCGAAGTTCTATCCTATGTTGATCAACTCTGCATTTATATTCATTGTTGTTATTCTTCAATTGTTGTTGTAGGAAAATCTCCCTGCGGACAGGTAGATTGCCTCAAAGAGCTAGACCCTACTCTAAGATAGAAAGTGCTTAACGTGGACACTAACTTCCTTTCAAATCCATACAAACTAGCACATGAGAAGGATAGAGAACAATAGTACCTTTTTATCGATGTTTGTCCTTGCACGCTCCAAATCGAGCTCTGAACTCTCGCTCCTCAATGAGTCCTGTAGACAAACAAAGTACGACCACTTCCTACTCTATTGATATTAGCTTGAAAACAGATCTATCTATCAATGATAATTTCATGTAATATCAAACACAAACTAGAAAGAAACAGGCCAAGCAAATTATATTAATGAGGACAAAACATTGCTTACCGCCATAGATGAGTTGCAGCAGCTCTGCTAAGTCCTCCTTGCCTACCCCTTGCTCAAAATATCCATGATATGAATGAATATGGCTTCACTGATTGTTCCCTATGAGATCATAGGTCTCTTGCTTCCAAAATATCTCTGTTCCAGCACCACTTATGAGATCATAAGTTTGGTGTAATTCTCCTTTGTCCAGTCCCCTTTCACCATTAGAAAGCTTGCTTATATAGCCTTGGACAGGCTTTAACCACTTGAGATATCCTTGAGGAAGGTGAGGATTTTCCTCCTTCAGTTGAGGATCTTCCCTAAGATCATGGCTGGACTAGGGATTCGAATCCAACTACGTTCCAAGAATGAAAGGATCCTTCCCCCATTCATCTCAACAACTTAACCACTGCCCAGAATAGGTAGCGCTCCCTCAAAAGGAACCATCAGAGTGTTGTAGCGCTCCCTAGTAGGCTTTACGGGGGTGCCAACACTTTCAAAATCCATAGCACTCCCTCAAAAGGGCCAGAGGAGATTTATAACACTCCTAGATAGTGTAAGGGGGAGTGTCAGTGCTCCCAGAAGAGGTATAGGGGAGCGCTCTCCTTCAAAAGATAGTTTTTGAGGTTCTTTCAGATGGCAAAAGGTTTGTAAGCCTACTGACTCATTTCTCCTCTTCCAAATCAAATGTTTGAGGTGTTTCAAGTGTCCTTCTCATGTCGTTATAGGTATGACATAGGCATCACGACAACATGCTTTCTTTGACACTTGCGGCACTTGTGAGCAACATGCGACACTTGCGACCTTGTGAGCAAAATGCGACACTTGCGACATTTGTAATGATGACACTTGCGACACTATCAAAGTGAGTATTTTTTATGTGTAACAGATTGCCCCCCAAAGCATGAAGTTAGAAGATAAGAACTGATAACTTAAATGCTTTGTAGACTTTCAAGCAAGGGTATAGACGCAGAGAACCTGACAAAAGCTGCACACAAACACCCAACAAATATTATGACATGTTTCAAACCCAAGGCAGGCATACCTATGCTTGGGTGATCAAGACTTGCAAGATATGGCCCCCATAAAATACACTGCGGATCCATAATTGTATTGATAAAAAAGGTATATCCACTGAAAATACATTGTGGATCTATACTCTCATGACCTGAATTGATCGTAGCCATGAAGAATACACAATGGATCTACGAGATGACAAAATATAGCCATGACCAATACAAAGTGGATCTATGTAACAGTATATGTGTCATTGTCCAAGAGAAACTCCTTCACAACCTGGGCAAAGTATATATCAAAGTGATCACTCAACCCAGGGTCTTCTTACCAATCTCGATGTGGTACAAATCTAACCATGTGAATAGATGTCCTGATGTCGAACATGGAAGAAACCACTTGATTACCAGTCAATGGTGTGAACCGTTAACAAGTGCGAGGGAGATCACCATTAATGTCAATGATTCCCAAGGTACCCTAGTACATTCCAACGAATGTGAATGGATGAGATGGAGTCAAACATCCATGGAATCATCCAATCAGAGGTCAATGCTGTAAACCTATTGTTGAATGTGAGGAGGCCTACCATTGAGGCATGCAGATCCCAAAGTACTGACTGGTTTCTAAGCCTAATTTTTGGATAATGTGTTGAAGTCAACAGGAATATGCTCGTCTAAGGTGGGCCTTGATGTATCCCCCATCAACGACACGAAACAAACATAGAGATGTAATTGGTGGATCAAATGAACATGGACTGACACGGGTTTTGAGACAAGATATTTGGGATGGTTGACTCTAGAGGTGGATACTTCCCTTGAACACTGAGGAACAATAGCAGAAACATGACATGGACCGAAAATTGATAATGCAGTGGATGCTGTGACTTACTTTAGGTGACCCAAAGGAGTGAAAGAAACTCTAAGGATTGGCTCAGTGCATAGGTTCGGTGGATCATAATGCGTGAAAATGACAAAGTGCCATGTTTAAGGGCGACTCTAAGAATTACTTGGTGATGTTCTCAAGAGACTGCTTGGCTTGCTTCTTTCAAATTTTCCCCCATCCAGATAGATGAGTACCTCTTTTTGATTTAATGAGCTCGAGGAGGATAACACATGCTCGATATAACTC
>ML788132.1:31773-47864 GCA_009831015.1 Picea engelmannii | reverse complement strand
CTATATTATTAAATAAGGCCCACTATGGTAGTTAGATATAATAAATGGGTAATTAGATATAATAAATGTAAGAGGAATTCTTAGAAGGTTCTACTTCTAGAAGATTCCTCCTCTAGAATGTTCTTAGGTGATGGTAACACTATTTAAAGGGATTCAAGCAATGTAATGAGACATGAAGAGAATTAGTGTATTTGTAGCGGTAGCTCAATAGGAGGATGCCTCCTCGAAGAGGCAAGTGAACAGGAGAGGATCCCTTCCATAATAGGATCCATTGTATGGTGTTTCCCTACCCTAAGGGTTTGATAGTAATAAAGAATATTTTGCATATTGTTCTTGTATATCTGTTGTGGTGCTTTTGTATTCAGTCTTTGGTTCTTAACAGTTTCTACCACCACTCTACCTTCCTCCAAAACTTCCTCCTCTATCAGAGTGACTATGTTGTTTTTTTGCCTCACCTTTGGGATTTTGTGTCTTGTCATGGGAAATGCCTTTGCTTATGTTTGAGCTTCTACCTCTGTTTTGTTGACTCTTCTTCTCATCCAACTTCTCCTCGTCTTTCATCACAATATGGTATCCATACTCTACTCCCCTTACTGTCATCATGCTAATTTCATCTTGGATTTCATATCTCAAGCCATTGATGTATCTGAAAACTTTTTTCTCATATCTTCCTCAATGTCCAACCCTGATGTTTATTCTATAGAAATCCTCTGTGTACTCCTTCATAGTCATTCCTTTCTGTCTCAGGTTCTACAACCTCCTAAATAGATTTATATGGTAGTCCTTGGGTATGAATTTTGCCTTTAGCTTGGCTACCATTTGATCCCAACTCTTAATATTTTGGTTACCTTTGCTTCTCCTGTCATCCTGCAGTTCATCCCACCATAGTGTTGCATTATCTTTCAACCTAGTGACAACATGTTTTACCTTTTTCTCCTCATCAACATCTTCATAGTCAAAATACTTGTCCATTGGTCATATCTAATGAAACAATTCTTCGACGTCTAAATTACCTTCACACATTGGGATGTATATATTTTCTCTAGCTCCCAACTTAACAACCACTTTCAGCAAGCGCTCTTCTGCAACATCCTCCGATACAACTTCTTCAACTTCCACTTCTTCATTTTCTACATCACTGACATCTCCAACATCAGGCGCTCTCCTTTGTGTTGTTTCCATGGCATCCAACCTTGCTCTGAGTTCTCTCATCTCCCTTTCCATAGCTCTGCACGTCTCCTAGGTGGCATTGTGTTGACGTATCTGATACCATTCGATAATACCAGCCTACTTATTTATCTCCTTGACTTACATAAATCAATTTTGAATCTTCTATCATACCACTCTGGTGTAGAGAATCCCCTTTCCTCTTGGGGATTATGTGACCTCCCGACCTTGGATCTTCAAACTCTCCTAACTGAACTAGTTCTTCGGGCCTTCAACAAACCCTAAGCAATCTATATGCTAACACAAGTCCCCTTGATGTCATGTGTAAGTTTGGACAACTTACAACTTCTCTCTCTAATGCTTGGTGACATTGATTTGTGACTTCTAGTCTTGTGCTAGAATCTTTCTCCGCTATATGACCATGGGCTATGACCTTGGGCCAACCCTTCACAACATTGGCTCTGGAAATACTGCAATCTCCTCTTATGTTTCCTTCTTAAACAACTTTCTTCAAATTCACGAGTCTCTGTCATGTGTCTCTCTCTAGATTTGATGGTCCATCTATGCTTCAGGCTTCACGACTTCATGAAACTTTTCTCACTCCACACTCACTTCCTATGAAACTCTAACTTTTGGATTATTTAATCCACTACCATGTGTCTCCTCATAGCCAAGGGTTAAAATTCACCTCTTGACTTCATGACTTCGACGATCCTACCCTTCAACACTTCAAATTGCTCCGAACTTGGAAATGATGAAACGTCTCGTGACTTGCCTTCATGTAATTCCTCCCATATCTGGCGGTCTAGAATGATCCCAATCCCTCCTGGACGGATATCTCTTTGTTGAATTGGGGAAACCTCAAAGGACTCCTTCCTTAGAATATTTCTCATTGTTCTTCCTCCGGAACTTTTTCCCTTCGAATACTCCTTTCGACACTTAGTCGAATTTCATCCTGTGCACGCCTTACAACAGATTCTCCTCTGAAATCTAGCCACTCTATGGAAAACTTCAGCTACTCCTCCTGAGCTTTTGAGTCAGAATACTTTGTCATGCGCTCCTTGTGGACAAACTTTCTTCAGGCTATCTCTCCAAAACTTTCTGAGTCAAAATAGACTCTGTCACGCACACCTTGCAGACACTATGTAGTCCTTGCTGGCATAAGGTTCACGTTATCTCTTCTGAGCTTATGAGTCGAAATAGACTCTGTCAACTCACTTCTTGCAGACGCTATGCACACTTTCACTTTCTCATAGAAGAGAAACAAATGAAACTTATTGAAAACCTCACAGACTCATACGTTCATCCATGTAAATGCATTCATAAACACAAGAACAAGAAATAACAGAGAATTTCAAACAAACAAAAAGTCTACCATTCATTAATTCAAATAGACACATCAACACCATACATTTGGGTCAATGTTCCTCTATTATATTTATTCACTAAAATATAGATATTTTCCTACACTGCTTCTCGATAGCTCTTGTCTCTCAGCTATTAGCAGCCTTTCCACAACCTAACAACATCCTCTACTAGGAAGAAATACAAAGTTTTTATACAAGAGGGCTCTTCGAGTTATTCCCTCCAACTACTCTAAAGCTATCCTATTGAATTAAAAGATATCAGCTACTAATATTTATTACAATAATATTTTTGATGGACATATTAGATCGAACACATCAAATCTATACTACACTCAACTACATTAAAAGAAAATACATTCTCCAATGTATTCATGAACCATCCAACTCTACAACATTTAAGATGTTCTTTAATTACAACACTTTTCAAAAGCTTTGCGTGATATGCATTCTTCAAAATTTAAACTTATTCAGAATGTGCGCTAGTGCACCTAGCTGTGCTCCATTCGTACTTTGTTGGCGATGCTCTTGCATTAGATTGAAAAACCCGTGAGTAATCCTTTAAATACCAATTGCAAGTTGAGAAAGGATGATGAATCGAAGGATAAATACCAGAGACTCTACAGATCGATGATTGGTATCTTACTCTATGTGACATCATCAAGACCAGTTGTGATGAAGACAGATGGAAACATTGCAAGATTTCAAGCAGCACCGAAAGAAGCACATGTTATGGTTGTAAAGAGAATATTTAGATATCTCAAGGAAACATAAGATTTTGCCTTATGGTATCCAAAAGGGAAGGATCTATCTTTGGTCTCCTACATAGATACATATTGGGAAGTTAGCATTGATTATCGAAGAAGTACAAGTGGAGAAGCCTTCTACTTGGGTGATTGTCTGGTATCATGGCTAAGAAAGAAATAATATTTTGTATCTTTATCCACAACATAATAAGAATATATTGCAGTGAGAACATGTTGCACTCAAGTTCTCTAGATGAAGAAAACCTTGCAAGATATACAAGTGAGGTACGATGAGCCCATTTCAATACTCTATGATAACACTAGCACTATCAATATCGCCAAGAATCCAGTGATGCATTCTAAAACGAAATGCATTTCGATCAAGTATCTCTTTCTATGAGAACAAGCTACAGAGAATAACATCAAGCTAGAGTACATTGGGACAAAAGAATATATTACATGTATCTTCATCAAACCTCTTCTAAGGGATATATTTGAGTATATTCGAAAAAACATTGGAATATGTTCTGCCCCACAATGATTCACATGAATTAAGGCACAATAATATAGGGGGGGAATAGAAAAAGACTCGAAGAATATGAGTGAAGAATCTTTTGAATTCTTTTCATATACATCAAGGTTTTACACAAGGAAGCACCATGAAGAGAAAGTAGAGGCTTATAGATAAGGGTAGCAACCCCAAGGAGGATTACCCTTTTCCATTGATGCAAAAGGGGGAGAGAAAGAACAAATGCATAGAGACAGGGGAAGCATGAGTGTTCCCATGCCATCAGTGTTGCCATCATTTCTAAAGGGAGAGATTTTTGGACAATTGGTTTTGATTGATGTCAACAAGTAGTCGATTGATTTCAACTAATGTGATGGGTGTATTTGGAGAAGTCTCTAAATTAGTCCCCGTATCAAGTAGCTCTAAGCATGGCACTCATGGGAAGATGCTCTGAAGAAGTCTACAAGAAACACATAAGTATGGTTATTGATCCCATAGTTGATCATAGAATTAGGTCATGAAGGATGGATTAAATGAACGTAACTCTCTCATGGGTGGATATTCCTCATCATGCTTTTTCTGGTGATAGTTGGTATGCCACATAGTTCCTCAAAGTTGAGGATTTATGGCCTTGTGAAGATAGAAGCCCTGAAGAATGGTCAAGAAGCCCCTAGTTGGTTACAAGTATTTAATGAAAGGGTAAATTGGTTGTAACAAGAAATTTAAGAAGCCCCTAAGTTTAAGGAAAGAGGTTAGCCAATAAAAGTATAAATACATCTCGAAGATTCATTCACACGTACATTCACTCACTTATTCTATTGAACGTATTCTAGTTAACTAGTGATATTTTGGCTACATTTGTGACGGTAAAATATGAGGTAGTGAAGACTAAGGAGTATAGGAGTTTCGACATTGTAGTGGTGAGTGGGAATCTCTAAGGAAACCCTAATTTTGTTGATCCCCATGGGCCAGACTAGTAGTTTCCCATGAGACAAACCCGTGGATTGAAGTATAATTGTCACACGAGGCCCCACAAGATAGGATGCCTTAATCCCATGAGGACAAGACAAGTTTGGGGAAAATGTTGGTACCAAGTCCGTGAAGATAGAAGATAACTTACATGTCAGCATTGTAGTGTTTCAGGTCAACTGCGGAGGTACTAGTATGTTTGTGTACTTGTTGAGAAGGTTATGCTTGATTATGATGTGGTGAATGATTGAGGCATACTTGGCATATTGTTGAGGGTTTGACACATGATTGAGGTATATATTGGGTACATGATTGAGTAAGGTATTCTAGTATATTTGGTTCAACACATGACATGGTTATTATGGTTCATATCATTGCGATGATTTTTCATGATTGAGGTATACACTTGATGTATGGTGGCATATGCATGAGGGACATGCATTGGTTCTTCATTAATGATACGGTACAAGACTATACTTGATTGATGCTATCATATATGGTACATGTTTTATTCATGTTTGACATATGGTACATGATTGGCTACTTATCAATGATGTTGTTATTGGTATATCTTAATGTTCATGATTGATGCATATATGTTGGTACATAGTTGATTCATGGTATGGTACATGTTCTAGTTGGTTGATGATCAGTTACAAGGTGATGAGATAGGGACAGTGATGAAAACTGTGACAGGTTGGATAGAGTGACAGGTTAGATACAGTGATAGGTTGATGAGACAATGACAGTGATAGTGACAATGACAACGACAATGGAAGTGATTGTGGTAGTGATAGTTGGTCTACATTTATATTTCAAGACGGAACGATGGGTCAAGAAAAGGAGGTCGTAGCCTCCTTCTGGTTGTAGCTAGAGAGCACACGGAATTGTAGCTTCCTTCAGGTTGGAGCCTCCTTCTAGATGGGGCCAGATAATTCAGGGAGTTGTAGCTTCCTTCAGGTTGGAGCCTATAAATAGGGGGTCTTAACATCCTTCTAGTTGTAGTTGGAGAATTGGGAAGCTAGTGCTTCCAATCAATGTACTCTTTTGATATATAAGAAAATCATTATGTGGTTTTCTCCCATTTGGGTTTCCATGCAAGTTTAGGTTTGTTTCATTTATGTGGATGTCTATTATGCTCTATTGAATTATACTTCTCATGATTTATTGATGATATACATTTGATGATGCTAATGATTACATATTGTTGTTAAAATATATAATATAGTGCTCATAGTAATTCACCCCCCCTCTTAGTACTCCAATAACAAATTGGTCGACTGGTTGGCAAATGAAATCCTCAAGACCTTAGAATATGAGTGGGAGAGGCCTTGGATACCCCTTGAGGATGATGGTTTCTCCTCAGCCTGATCCTCAATATCAATGATGGAACTCCCAAATCCCGATACATCGATTGGGAAGCAAGCCATAAGAAAGCATATCTTTGAGGAAGAAAGAAGATGTATCAATCAATTGGTCCCTACAAAATAATACCTTGATCAATGGTTGAATCCTCCAGCTCACCAACTATCTCATCCTACTAGGTCTCAAGTACAAGATGGTAAATGCAACCAAGTGGGAGCCACTCACAATCATCCCTTCTCTAACAGAGCTAGGAGTCTCACCATTCTAGATGGATTTTAGACTCAACATTCTAGGCAAGGTTTTTACCCCGAAACTCTCGAAATGGGAAGCACAAAATGCTCCATGAGATCCACCACAATCCATTCATATCACCTACCCCCAGATGGGGTTCTTGGGGAGAAAAAAAATGGGAGGTCAAATACCAAGGATGACAACAGGGACATTAATGGAGGGCCTACCTCCGACGCATACCTCATTGAATGAGTGGATCCTCTAGCGTGTCATACGCCTTAGCAGTTAAGGGCTCTGATCCAATGTATGAATGCAGAAAAATGGACGATGTCAGAAACCCCACCAACTCCAACAGAGATCAGCAACAAGACCTCCTCAATGACATCCAACTTTTTCATTCAAGGCAAGATCTACTTCACAAGACTCATATAGAGGGTGGCCATGTGATCTCCCACACATCCTCCTTCTCAGCTTTGAATTCTAGGTACAATCAACAATGCCACATGGATGATGAATGTATCCAAATGGTCTCCCATGGTAGTAACCCCAACTTGAATAGAGCACAATGACAAGACTACCTTGTCGACATCCAACCTCGGCATTTAAGGCAAGGTCTCCTCCCCAAGAATCGCGTAGCTAGCAGCCATGTGAACATCGATGTGTCTTCATACCTAGATTTGAATTTGATGCATAGTCGAGAAGTGTTAGGGACCTAACCCCTCACGTAGGTAGAATAATATATTTCCATGTAATAAAGGTCAATATTAATAAGGCCTAGCAATAAAGAAGAATACGTCAAATGTAAGAAGACCTAATAGAAGCTTTCGCTTCTAGAAGGATCTTCCTCCAGATTTTTCTTTTGATCAACATATTTAGTATAAATAGGAGTCGAGGGTATGATAAGTTTTGTCTTAGATATTATTGTAATATAGCTCTGCTCTTTTGGAGGTTTCCCCCTCGAAGAGGCAAGTGAACATTGCTCTCAATAATCAAAGTGCTCTTTCTGGTGTTATTCTGGTATTATTTTGGTATTATTGTTGTGTTGTTCTAATTATATCATTGTTTATCTACCATTTATAGATAATTAATTATTTTTTGTATAATATTTTGTATCTGGAATATTACAAGTGGTATCAGAGAAGCTTCCTCTATAGAAAATTATGGGTTAAATTGTTTTTCATGGTAGAAACGTATTTCAACGTCTTTAAGCTACAGAGATCTATCATTATGCGCATAAACATGTGGTCATAGATTCATACATGCAAGAAATAGAAGTGGTACTTAAGCGACAATTGTTGGTCACCCTTGTAACCCCTATTGGTACCCCTTCGAGTGGTAGCTCATTAAACAACACCTGTATACGGATCCACCTAAATCTCTTGAAGCCCTCCATAGATAAATCGATCAATCTCCTGACTACTATAGTGCCACTGAGAACAACACACGGGAATATAATATCTAGTACCTAGGTAGTTGGGTAGTATGGCTAAGGGCACAGTCTAGCCTCCTTAGTTGCTGCCCTAAGATATTGGGCCGAGTACTACTATTATATCCTGCACATATATCATAGATATATAGCACAGGGCCAACCCTTGTTTGTAGAACCCTTGAATACCATTACCCATGGGATGGAAACAAAAACAGAACAGACAAGATATATTTTCATGCAACTGTGTCTCCTGACTTCGGGTTACCAAATTACTACACAACTCTTCCTGTTAAGCATTTGGGCATTTCATCACTTCAGTATTCTTCAGATCGGAGTATAAGTCCATAGGAGTAAACAAAAAATAAATTATGGATCCTGTTGGCACCATTATTTGAGACCTATCTCGTTGTATTTCTTTCTTCGCCCTTATCACAATCAAACCTATCATTTTTCATCAAATTTTTCTCGTGGACCTGACCCCCTTCCAACACCCTTATTTGGGATTTACCTGATTGGATTCAGCTCAACGCCCTGATCATTTTGATACACTTTATCCATAACCCATTTTTTGTGTGGTCCCACCTGCCCCTTTTCGTGTTCCATCTTCATCATGGCCCACACCCGTAGCCAATAATTGGAGGCTCGCTTCAATGCCTTGCACTCTAATTTCATAGAAACCCAACAAGAAGTGAGACATCTCAGTGCCAATATTTACACCGTCAATAAAAACATGCATTCCTCCGTCAACGCCAAAATAGAGGACCTCAAACAAGACCTCAAACAAGACCTTGCTACCCAACTTGAATCCTTCACTATGTTGGGCCAAGATTCATATCCCTGCAGATCTTCCCTCATCTGACCCACCTTGGTTAACCAAAGGTGAAACTTCCTCTCATTCCCATAATGTTTAGCCCCATCACTTTCAGTGTGACCTACGCCTTCCACGTGTGGATGTGACCAAATTTGATGGCTTGGATCCCACTGGCTGGATAACTCAAATGGAACATTATTTCTCTTTGTATGTCATTACAGATGAGATGGCCAAACTCCGGTATGGTGTTCTTCATATATATCGAAAACGTTGCCAATGGTGGCAATGGAGAAAACATGCCCGCCAAGGGTATGTGGCTTGGATAGACTTTGTGGCATAGCTTTATGAACGCTTTGACACTGACACCAACCATTTATTCCGTTTGAAAAAGTTGAAACAATCTGGCATAGTGGAATTCTTTATAGCCGCTTTTGAGCGATTGGCTTTTCGTACAGAGGGCATGTCTGATGCTTTTTTTTTTAGAAAGTTTTATCAGTGGCCTCAAGGATGAGATTTGTGCCCATGTCCTCATGGCTTGGCCTTATAGTTGGGTGGACACTATTAAAAGAGATAAGGAATCACAACAGGTTGTCTCTTCTCAAAACTGAAAACCTTCCTTTATTCCCTGCACTAAACTAATCACTCCCACTCCTCCTTCTACTCCACTAAAAATCCAGAAATTGACCAGGGCCGAAATGGTTGAACGCCAACTCAAAGGAATTTTTTATAATTGTGATGACAAATATTTTTCTAAGAACAAGTGTAAGGAACAAAATCGTCGTATGGCCATCTCAGAGAATATTTCGGAAGACAATGTTGAGGCTCCCCTTGTTTTTGTGTCACCTGAACCCACTAACATGGGCCCTCCCTCAGACCCTCCTGAAGTAGAACTGGTCATTTCCCTAAATTCTCTCACTGGCTTCTCTGCTCCCTAAAACCTCAAGCTAATTGGTTACATTAAGCATATGAAACTCATCATTCTTGTTGATAGTGGAAGCACCCATAATTTTATTCATTGCCACATTGCCCAAGAAACTAATTTCTATATACGTGTCGTCAATAATTTTCAAATCATGATTTCCAATGGTAGGTCCATGAAATGTGGAGGGATTTGTGAAAATTTTTGTCTCCAAATTGGTGAGTACCACATGAAATCTCATATGTTTTCTATTGACATGGGTGGTTGTGACATTATGTTAGGTGCATAATGGCCAAGGACTTTGGGTCCCATTCTCATGGATGTTAAGGAATTAACTATGAAATTTGACTAGGAGGGCCAACAATATAAGTTCCAAGGCATCACCATCGGTTTTCTGGAGATCATCAATTCCTATCACATGGAAAATATGCTCAAAAAAAGTCATTCTAGCATTATTGCCCAAATCCATGCCATAGAAGCCACTGAGAAACCCCCTGTGTTGCAGGACCTCCAATCCATCCTCTCTAAACACCAAGTGATTTTTTCCACTCCCAAGGGACTCCCTCCTTCCCTTGGTGTTCATGATAATTCCATTCCCCTTGTCTCAAGAAGCCTTCCTCCCAATATTTGTCCCTATCGTCATCCCTTTTCCCCAAAAAATGAAATCGAGAAAATTGTTCAAGAATTGCTCAATGTAGGTGTTATCCTCCGTAGTACGAGCCCCTAATTTTCTCCTATGGTCATGGTCCTTAATAAAGAATGTTCTTGGAACATGTGTCCTAACTTCCGCGCCCTCAAAAAACTCACCATTAAAGACAAATTTCCCATTCCTATCATTGATGACCTCTTGGATGAATTGAGTGGCACCCAGTTCTTTACTAAACTTGATATTCGTTCTGGATACCACCAGATCTATATGAACGAGGCAGAAATTCCTAAGACTGCATTTAGAACTCATGAGGGCCACAATGAGTTTTTGGTCATTCCCTTTGGCTTGTGTAATGTTCCCTCCACTTTCCAAAGCCTCATGAATCATGTATTTCATCCTTTTCTCCGTCATTTTGTCTTAGTTTTCTTTGATGATATCATCATCGATAGTAAAACCTGGATAGCCCATATTGCTCATGTGGATAGTTCTCCATCTACTCTCTTAGCACCAACTTTTCCTCAAGCAATCTAAATGTTCTTTTTGTGCCTCAAAAGTCGAGTACTTGGGTCATCTTGTTGGCAAGGCCGGTGTCAAGGTGGATCCTAAAAATATTGAAGCTATGCAAGATTGTATTCACCCAAAGACTCTCAAAATATTGTGTGGATTTATGGGTTTAATAGGATATTATTGCAAGTTTGTTAAGAATTATGGAAATATTGTGACACCTCTCACTTCTCTACTTAAAAATAATTCTTTCACTTGGACTTCAGCAACTGCTCAAGATTTTCAAACCTTCAAGATGGCCATGTGCACCACTCCAGTCTTGGCCCTTCCTGATTTCACAAAGTCCTTTTTCCTGGAATGTGATTCTTCCGAGAAAGGAATTTGTGCAGTCCTTATGCAAGAGGGTCGGCCTTTGGCCTTTACTAGAAAACAATTGTCAGAGAGAAATTTGTTAAAATAAATCTATGAAAAGGAAATGTTGGATGTTTTGAATGCCGTGGATCTTTGGCACATTTATATATTGGGGCAATGCTTCCAAATTAAGATAGATCATCAAATTCTCAAGTATTTTATGGAACAACACCTTTCCTCCCCAATAAACAAAAATGGGTGACTAAGATCTTTGGATATGATTATGGCATCATTTAAAAGAAAGGAAAAGACAATGTGGTTGTTGATGTACTTTCTAGAAAATATGAATATGAAGGATCCCTTTTTTCTCTCCCCTTCATTGTACCAGGAATGGCTACATGATCCCAAAATTTCACATATGATACAACAATTGCACCAATTCCCCAGCTTCCCTAGGGTATTCTTGGCTCAATGATGAGCTTCGATACAAAGGTCATTTGTATTTAAGTAAACAATCAAAACTTAAATCCGCGGTACTTTATGAACTTCATGCTACACGTACCGCTGGGAACTCCGGGATTACCAAAACCTATGACCAGGTCAAACGTTCTTTTTTCTGGGATGGTATGAAACATGACATTCACAATTTTTTGGCTGAATGTGATGTTTTTCAATGCAACAAGGGAGAAATAGTAAAATTTCCTTGCACACTACAACCTCTTTTGATTCCACCTGATATTTGGTGGGATATCTCTATGGATTTTATTGTAGGATTTCCTAAATTAAGAAATAAATTAGTCATCATGGTGGTCGTTGATAGTATTTCCAAGTATGCTCATTTATGTTTTCTTCAACACCCATTTATAGCCTCTACTGTGACTCAACTTTTCATGGACCATGTCTTCAAGCTTCATGGCATGCACCATTCTATTGTTTTTGATCGCGACCCAGCTTTCACTAGCAATTTTTGGCAAGAACTCTTTGAGCTACAAGAAACCTAATTGCATCTCAACACAACTTATCATCCCCAGACTAATGGTCAAACTAAATTTGTCAACAAGTGTTTGGAAACATATTTGAGATGTTTTGCATCGGAAAGGAAAAATCAGTGGGCTCAATGGTTACCACTAGCTGAATGGTGGTACAACACTTCTTACCATACAACTACCCGCATGACTCCTTTTGAAGCGGTATATGGAAAAAAAAACACCCTCATTTCTCTCATACTTTCCAGGTGTCTCGAAGGTCCAAGCGGTTGACCAAAATCTTATAGTTCGAGAGGTTATTCTCCGTAACCTCAAAGAGAATTTGGTCATGGCCTAGAATTGCATGAAGCAACAGGCAGATCAAGGTTGATCTGAACGTCAATTTGTAGAAGGAGATCAAGTGTTTCTTTGAATGCAACATTACAAGAAAAATTCCCTCAAGGCTGACCATTGTCAGAAAATGGTGCCCAAATTTTATGGTCCTTATACCGTTCTCAAGCGTGTGGGATAGGTGGCATATCACTTAGATTTTCCCAGTTATTCTAAGATCCATCCTATTTTTCATGTTTCCTGCTTAAAGAAGGTGATTGGAACTAAGTGCCAAACTCAAACCATCCTTCCCAAGTTGGATGAATAAGGCTCCATTTTGCTATAGCCACAAGTAGTTTTAGACCAACGTGAGCATCGTCTGTGTCAACGAACCATCAAGGAAGTGTTATTACAATGGAAAGATACAACTCCAACAGATGCCACTTGGGAATCAATGATCCAGATTTTATGAGCAGAACGAAATGACTGCGGATTATTACCAGATGCTTTACACAGAATAACAGAGATACAGTAAAATTGGTTTTCTATTCAATACAGAAATAAGATGAAACTGTAAAATGCGGCGGAAAACAAGCTTCCTGGAATGGTGGCGGCTTATCTCTGAGAAGAGATGTAACGACTGTACAAATTTGCAAGAATATGATTACAATGAGGCTCTCAAGGCCTTTTTACAATAAACAAGAGTTTCAAAAAACCCTAAAACATCCAAAAACCTAACGCTAGGAGATGAAACGCCAAAAGTCATGTGGGCCCCATTTGGGTAAGTCGGTACATCAACTTCCCGGGGTCGTAACTTTTGCATATAATATCTGTTTTAGGCGTATGATAGCCCATTTAAAAGATCTATATGAGGACTACAACAATTGCACAAAATTTCATGATGGAATTTTGCAACCGCAACATACCCCAAAAAAACGTCGTTTAGAGCCTCAAAACGGCTCCGAAAGTTTAGGACCCAAAAACTAATAAAAATAGTAAATTATCAAAATTGCTAGAAAGTTGTTTTGAGCCAGCTGGAAAAGGTGGGTGGCCACCAATATCCACCTTGATCAATCCTCTCTCCTTGGGAATAAATGGCCTTCATTACGTTGAGTTCCCCCATCAGATGAGGAAATTTCTACTGAATTTGGCCCCAGGTGAGCCACTTACTTTGGTGCAGGAGTTTCCCTGCTTTGACGACTCGATAAAGCTAGATCCTTTGTTGTCAAGTTCCCTTGATATGTGTGTACACAATCTGATCACTAGATCCCTTTTGTATGCTGTCAGGGTTGAGCTTTGTTGGTGTGAGTTGTTCTGTTATGTCTGAGGTGTCCAATAATGGTGGGAAAAAAGGCCGAAGGAGGTCCACGTTGAACACTGGGTGCAGGCCAAGGAAAGGAGGAATGTTGAACTCAAAATAATTATACCCCACAGCCATGGTGATGGTGTACGACCCATAATGGAGTGGGTGAATCTTCCGATGGGGTCCTGTAAGGCGTTCTTTTGGCAAGTGCACCCAAACTTTTTCGCCCACCTGAAACTTATGTGGCACCCGATGTTGATCATGGCACTGCTTGTACTTGTCATTGGACTTTTGTGGGATATCCTAAACCTATTGGCAGATGTGTTGGATCCTCTCAATGAACTAGGTGGCTTTGTCATCCTCAGTTGGAGCAGGAGAGGAGTTGGTCGAGGTGACTGCAAGGGGAAGTGCAACATCTATGGGACCCAATGGTTCGAATCCCAACCCCACTTGAAAAGGGTTGTGGTCAGTTGATTTATGCAGGGCTCGGTTGTAGCTATGCTAGACATAGGGAAGAGTCTCATCCCATGTGCGAGGGTGCTTGAAATTATACATGTGCAGGATATGCACAATCGTTCGATTTACGACCTCGGTTTTTCCATCTGTCTGGAGGTGGAAGGTTATGGATTTGGTGAGCTTGGTGTCTAGAAGTGACCAGAGGCTCGACCAGAATGTGCTGAGAAATCGACTGTCCCAATCTGATACAATGGTTTGTGGGATTCCAAAATGTACCTAGACTCATTCAAATATGACCTTGGCAGTGGCTGCTGCTGTGATGTTCTTCCTGCAGGAAACCAGAATCGCCATCTTAGAAAAGATATCAACAACCACAAAAACACAGTCGCTTCCCCGCTTGGTGGACGGGAGGCCCAACATGTATTCCATTGAGATTTATTCCCATGGCCTATCAAGAATAGGAGGAGGGGTGTACAGGCCCTATTTCTTAGTGGTTGGTTTGGAAATAGCGTAGGCAGTGCAAGATCTGATATACTTGCTGACCTCCTGTCGAAGTTTCGGCCAGTAGAAATGTTTTTGTCGCATTTCCACTATCTTTTAGACATCGAAGTGTCCTTCCACCTGACTGTAGTGGGCTTCCCAGATCAGCTTCACTCGCTCTCTTGATGGAACACAAATATGGCCCAGACAAAACAACAACCCATCCTAAAGATGAAAATTATCAACAACTGCCTTTGCACCCAAAATTTGGTAGGTGGTGGCGAAGTCTGGGTCTGTCTCATAGAGTTGGGGCCATCTAGAGGTCTCATGGCCACAAGAGTCTAACATTGTGGTGAGCACCATGCCTGGTGGTCTGTTGAGGCAATGAGTGACGCGGTTGGTGCTTCATGTTTTATACGTGATGTTGAGGTGGAATTGTTGCAAGTATGTGAACCACTTTTGATGGCATTCATTATGCAATTTTTCTTGTGTCTACATGAACTGCAGTGGCTTATGATCAATGTGGATGACTATCTCCCTCCCAAGAATGTAATGTCTCCACTGGAGGAAGTCTTTCACAATGGAGTACATTTCTTTGTCATAAGTAGGGTACTTATGAACAACATCTGATAGTGTCTCAACATGATAGGCCACATGGTGGTCATGCTACGTGAGAATGACACCCACAACATAGTTTGAAGCATCAGTCTTAATCTCAAAGCGTTGTTGTAGGTTTGGTAGTGAAAGTACTAGGGCAGATCACAAGCGTTGCTTCAAATCATTGAACGCTTATTGTCGAGAGGAGAAACATCACATAATACCTCGTCTTTGAAGGGCTTGATGTTGTATGACAGTTGAAACTATTGGCTAACGCGGAGATCGCTTCCTTAGCAGAGCCATCCAATGGTGTAGGGTTGTGGGTGCAGCGTTGTCGATAGGGCCAACCACTTGATGAACTCTGTTGAGTTGAGGCTCTTATGTCTACCACTATCAACGATGAATTGTAGTGGGGTGCCTTTTACCCACATCTGTGAATGGAAGAGGTGCTCTCCTTCTTCTGGCTCGTCTAGTTCACCATACTGGAGCTTGGTGGTAGCAACTGTGGCATTGGGTTCCACGTCACTGATCCGTCTTCCCCTTTTTGGTTCTAATTCAGAGTCAGGACCTACATCTAATTTAGAGGCTTTCACTTCGGCCACCAGCAACTACTTTGAGCAGAAGTCAACAATGTTATGTCAACAGATCTTATGGAAGTCGCACCACTTCCCGATATCTTTCTTTGTCTTTTCAGTGTCCTTCTTTGTTTATGGCTTGGACTGGTTGTCCTGATACTATCCATATTTTCAATATCCTTTGTTTTGTGTTTTGGGGCCACCCTTTCCTAGATTTTGTTGTGTGGGGTTCTGTTATAACCCTAAAATGCACCATACAGGTTTACCTGGCATCAGGCCAACTCATGCCTCTTCCTAGCCAAAGCCATGCTGAGTAATTCCTCAAAAGTCACTTGAAAACAAGCAACCCGCGCCCTAACTTCTCACTGGGCG
>ML788132.1:1822-27242 GCA_009831015.1 Picea engelmannii | reverse complement strand
CGAACCCCTTGAGGTGTGATGTGAGGGAGGGGGATTTGATATGTATGCGTGAGTGGGTAGACTTAGGATATAGTGGATTTTCATTTTTTGTTTATTGCTTTTATGTTATTTGTTTATTGCTTTTTATTATATTTCATTTTTTTTTGTTTGTTTTTTATTATGTTTTATTTAATATATATTTCTATTGTTTATTATTATTGTTTTGTGTTTTGTTTTTAATATATGTTTCTTTATATTGTTTTTTTTTTAATTTGATTTTTGTTAAATATTTTATATGTTTATTAATTTATGTATTTTTATTAAATATTTTAACATATGTTTTTTTATATGTTTTCATTTTTATTTTTATAATCAACTTTTAATTATAATGCACTAACTTAACTACTAACTTAATTACTAATTTAATTAATTAATAATTAATTTATTATTAACAAAACTAACTTAGTTTATTAATTAATAATTAATTTATTATTAACAAAACTAACCTAGTTTATTAGTCTAATTACACTAACTTTATTGACCTATTTATTAACTACTAACATTATTAATTAATCTAATTCTTTATTTATTATCAATTACTTTATTAAACTAACCAATATTTTATTATCCTAAGTTTGTTTATGCAAGGATGAGTGGTGGGCAAGATGTAGTCAACGGGACAAATAGGAAAGGGAATGAGGGTGCAGAAGGTGGATGAAAGAAGTTGTAGGGTGATGAAGGATCGGGCAAAAAGGATGGAGGGGAAAATTGAATCAATCGAGTCAGATGTGTTCATCATGGGAGCGATGCCAAATCAAAAGTCGAAGAATCGAGTTACCTATGATTATAGGACCCCAACAATTTTAATGAAGTAGTCTTCATAGATCTTACACTCAACATTTTCATTGCACAAATCAATTTATCGAGGGAAGCATTTTTTTAATTGATTATTGATCAACGAATTTCCTTACAAAGAAGTAATATTTTAGCACCATAAAAAGTTTTAATAAAATGGTTGGAGAATAAGTTTTAATAAAATAATTGAAGAATATTTTTAGAATAATGTTTTATTAAACATTCTCAACCATGTACCTATCACTTTACCTTTTTGTCATGAAAATAACCAACTTATGGAAGGGATTAGTACAAGTTTCATGGACTAGACTAAACTTAGGATGTACTTGATAGACTCTAAACATTGTGTCACTTATGAAAGAAATTAGTACAAGTTTCATGGACTAGACTAAACTTAATATGTACTTGATAAACTCTAAACATTGTGTCAACTTAGATTCAATTATACTTTATATTTTACATTAACTTTGTGATTTATAAATTTCAAATTTCAAACACCTCATGTGATAATCATTACTTTGGTATATAAATAAATAAATAAATAATGCATATTATCCTAAAATATTTTAGGAAGTAATATCTATATAATCATGATTAGTTTAATGTTTAAGAGATATATAACTTTATAATCAATATTCTACTTTGGCAACCAAATAAAAATTGTTAATTATAATTATTATCAATTAGCCTTGAAATTCAATATGCAATATGTGTTATGAGTATAAATATGTTAACAAAGTCTCACATATATTAGCAAGGCAACAATTATGTATTGGGAATATGAAAATTTTATGGTTGTACCTTTCTTCCCCTTCTTCTTTTAGACATCCTTCCAATTAGGTAATTGGGGCAACCGCAAGGGACCAATGTTCTATCAAATCAACAAAATTATCTTTTCAAAGTACTAATGCATGTGATTTCCTCGAGATTCAGTGGTGTTGATATCGAGAGATCGAAATGTATGAGAAAAGGACAAATGAGGTATAATGGGTTGCATATGTGTCATGCATAAAGCTACATACCAAGAATATAGGTAGCATCATCTCCCATGGCATGGTGTTGTTTAGAATGTCTCTATGATATAGAGAGATCCTAGAATATTATGAATCCAAAGAACACATTTTTTTTCATTTTTAGTGCTTTAATATCCAAGTTTTGTGAATTGACTTAAGAAAGTGTCACTTTAAGTTCTTGAGTATCCCAGTTTTGTTAAATGAAATAAGAAAGTGTCTATGCATTTTGAAAATGAGAACATTTTGATGTTGCTTCAACAATCCCATCTACATATTTAGGGAGTATGATAGTTAGTAGGTTGGATTAGTTCATACAATCAAAAAGGAGAACACGTGTTGGATAACAAGTATCATAAGAACTACTTAAGCTTATCATAAATGTGTAATAATAATTGTAATCAAAATTTGAAATTCTTAAAAAACTGACAAGAATATATTGTCCTCAAAATTCGAAATCCTTATTAAGACATTGACACGGAGATGCATGGGAGGTGAGATGATATATCATTCAACATACTATTGAATCGATTAGACTCCTTGTCTAATAAAAATTGTAATCAAAATTTGATGGATGTGATGGATCTTGAACCTTTTGTAGGATATCCTGAACCTATTGGAGGATGTGATGGATCCTCTCAATGAACTAGGTGGCTTTGTCATCCTCAGTTGGAGCAGGAGAGGATTTGGTCGAGGTGACCGCAAGGGGAAGTGCAACATCTATGGGACCCAATGGTTGGAATCCCAACCCCACTTGAAAATTGTTGTGGTCAGTTGAGCTATGCAGTGCTCAGTTGTAGTTATTCTAGACATAGGGAAGACTCTCATCCCATGTGCGAGGGTGTTTGGAATCATACATGCACAGGATATGCACGATCGTTTGATTTACAACCTCGGTTTGGCAATCTGTCTGGGGGTGGAAGGCTGTGGATTTGGTGAGCTTGGTGTCTAGAAGTGACCAGAGGCTCAACCAGAATGTGATGAGAAATCGACTGTCCCGATATGATACAATGGTTTGTGGGATTCCAAAATTTATCCAGACTCATTCAAATAAGAGCTTGGCAGTGGCTTATGTTGTGATGCTCTTCTTGCAGGCAACTAGAATCGTCATCTTAGAAAAGAGATCAACAACCACAAAAACACAGTCATTTCCCTGCTTGGTAGACAGGAGGCCCAACATGTAGTGCATTGAGATGGATTCCCATGGCCTGTCAGGAGTAGGAAGAGGGGTGTACAGGCCCTGTTTTGTAGTGGTTGGTTTGGAAATAGCGCAGGCAGTGCAAGACCTGATATACTTGTTGACCTCCTGTCGAAGTTTCAGCCAGTATAAATGTTTTGGTAGCATCTCCATTGTCTTTTCAATGCCGAAGTGTCCTGTCACCCGATTGTAGTGGGATTCCCAGATCATCTTTGCTCGCTCACTTGATGGAACACAGATATGGACTAGATGAAATAACAACCCATCCTGAAGATGGAAATTATCGACAAATGCCTTTGCACCCAACATTTGGTAGGTGGTGGAGAATTCTGGGTCTGTCTCATAGAGTTGGGGCCATCCAGAGGTCTCATGGCTGCAAGAGTCTAGCACTGTGGTGAGCGCCACAACTAGTGGTCTATTGAGGCAATCAATGGCGTGGTTGGTGCTTCATGTTTTATACTTTATGTTGAGGTGGAATTGTTGCAAGTATGTGGACCACTTTTGATGGAGGTCATTCTGCAATTTTCCTTATGTCTGCATGAACTGCAGTGGCTTATGATCAGTCTGGATGACTATCTCCCTCCCAAGAATGTAATGTCTCCACCGGTGGAAGTCTTGCACAATAGAGTACATTTATTTGTCATAATTAGGGTACTTACGAACATCATCTGATAGAGTCTCACTATGATAGACCACGGGGTGGCCATGCTGCATGAGAACGACACCCACAACATAGTCTGAAGCATCGGTCTCAATCTCAAAGGGTTGTTGCAGGTCTGGTAGTGAAAGTACTGAGGCTGAGCACAAATGTTGCTTCAAATCATTGAATGCTTGTTGTCGAGAGGAGCAACATCACACAATACCTCGTCTTTTAAGGGCTTGATGTTGTATGACAGTCAACACTATTGGATGATGCGGAGATCGCTTCCTTACCAGAGCCATCCAATAGTGTAGGGTTGTGGGTGTAGCGTTGTCGGTAGGGCCAGATGCTTGACGACCTCTGCTGAGATGAGGCTCTTCTGGCTACCACTATCAATGATGAAGTGAAGTGGGGTGCCTTTTACCCACATATGTAAATGGAAGAGGCGCTCTCCTTCTTCTGGCTCGTCTAGTTCACCATGATGGAGCTTGGTGGTAGCAACAGTGGCACTGGGTTCCACGTCAATGATCCATCTTCCCCTTTCTGGTTTTGAATCAGAGTCAGAACCTGCATTTGATTCAGAGGCTTTCACTTTAGCCACCAATGATTGCTTTGAGCGGCAGTCAGCAGTGTTATGTCAATGGCTCTTATGGAAGTCGCACCACTTCCTGATATATTTCTTTCTCTTTCTGGTGTCCTTCTTTTCTTGCGGTTTGGACTAGTTGTCCTGATACTGTCCATATTTTCTCAATCCTTTGTTATATGGGTTGGGGCCACCCTTTCCTGGATTTTGTTGTGAGGGGTTCCTCGGCCCAAATTGTCGTGTATTTTGTTTGAGCTTCTGCTCGATTTTGAAGACATATTGATAGGTCGCGCCCAAGGATGAGATGTCTAGAAATTCCATTTCGGTCTGGATGTATCTACATAGAGCACCACGATACTTGAGCACCAGATGTCTCTCTGAATCTTTGATACCCAACTTGGTGCGCAAGGTATGGAAGATATTTGTGAAATCTGTGACTGCTTGGTCTCTTTCTTGCCGCAGTGTGGTCCATTTTGTATACAAGTCATCATAACTTCCTACAGGGAAGTATTGTTCCTTAATATCATCCCTAAAGGATTCCCAGGTGGTTGTGATTGTAAATAATGATGGTTCCTTTGTTTCCTTTTGCTCACAGAAAGTTTCCCACCAGCCCTTGACATGGGGAACGGGTTTGAGGAACGCAAAAGTAATATTTTCTCTATTCAAAAAGTTATGGACAGAAAAATACCCTTCTAGTAGATTCAACCACTTGTCTACAGCATCTGCATCTATCTGACCTTCAAATATAGGAATATCGAATTTTATTTGTACCTTGAAGGGGGCGGTGCCTCTACTCGAAGAAGATGCACCACCTGTTGGTAGCCGTCAAAGGATTTGGGCGAAATTATCCATCATCTCATTCCTCTGTTGCGTGAGGGCTTCCTCAATCAATAGTTTGAAAGGATCTCCTGTCCCATCATCTTTCTTTTCTCCTTCCATGAGAGGTCACGTGGGCGTGCGAGAGAATTTTTCCTCAAGAGAAACAAGCTTGAGACCCAACTCTTTGTACTCCAACCTCGTTGGGGACATGCATTAAGACGACAAGGAGAAGACCGCTCTGATACCACTAATCCATATTTTATGAGAAGAACGAAATGACTACAGATTATTACCATATGCTTAACACAGAATAACAGAGATCTAGTAAAATTGGTTTTCTATTCAATACAGAAATAAGTTGAAACTGTAAAATGCAGCGGAAAACAAGCTTGTTGGAATGGTGGTGGCTTATCTCTGAGAAGAGATGTGACGGCTATGTTCATTCGCAAGAATATTATTACAATGAGGCTCTCAAGGCCTTTTTACAATAAACAAGAGTTTCAAAAAACCCTAAAACATCCAAAAACCTAACCCTAGGAGATGAAGCATCAAAAGTCGTGTGGGCCCCGTCTGGGTAAGTCAATACATCAACTTCCCGAGGTCGTAACTTTTGGATACGATCTCTGTTTTAGGCATATGATAGCCCATTGGAAAGATCTATCCGAGGACTACAACAGTTGTGCAAATTTTCACATTGAAATTTTGCAATTGAAACATACCCCAAAAAACGTCGTTTAGGGCCTCAAAACAACTACGGAAGTTCAGGACCCGAAAAACTGCTAAAAAAAGTAAATTATCAAAATTGTTAGAAAGTTGTTTTGAGCCAGCTAGAAAAGGTGGGTGGCCACCGATATCCACCTGGATAAACCAACTACCATTCTGCATCAATTTCCTCATCTCAATCCTTGAGGACAATATTGTTTTTAAGGGGGAGGACTTGTCAGGGACCTAACCCCTCACATAGGTAGAATAATATATTTCCATGTAATAAAGTTCAATATTAATAAGGCCTAGAAATAAAGAAGAATAATTCAAATGTAAGAAGACCTAATAGAAGATTTCGCTTCTAGAAGGATCTTCCTCTAGATTGTTCTTTTGATAGACATATTTAGTATAAATAGGAGTCGAGGGTATGAGAATTTTTGTCTTGGATATTATTGTAATAGAGCTCTTATTTGTTGGAGATTTCCCCCTCAGCATTGCTCTCAGTAATCAAAGTGCTCTTTCTGGTGTTATTATGGTATTATTTTGGTATTATTGTGGTGTTGTTCTGGTTATATCATTTTTTATATGCCATTTCTAGATAATTAATTATGTTCTGCATACTATTCTAGATCTACAATATTACAAGGCCATAGGGACGACACTCTTAATGATATTTACTGTTTGTCCCCTCGTAGAGAGGATTCATTATCCCCTTGCGATTATTTTTCCCCATGATAAGCTCTATATTTTAAACAATTGATGTTACTCTTCACTAATGTTTGATGCCAACTCTACAATTTTGGAACTCGGATCTGGACTCCAGGTCCCTCCCAGCCACTATTGGAAATTAGTACTCCCAGCCCCTCCTATATCTCTTGTATAATCCTCTTTTTGTTCTCTCATCTACGAGACCATGGCCCCCCAGCATGGATATCCTCCAGGATATCATCATGGTTCAGGAGCCTCAGATTCTTCTTCCTTGCGACATTAGGAAAATGGAAAAACTAACTTAAGAATTCCACAGGAGGCCTACAATGTAGCCAACAACTATGAAAGTAACACCCCCAATAAATTTCAAAGAACTCTGGATGAGGTTGAAGACACAATCAACTTAGAGAGGGATATGACCACCGACTATGAAGTTGTTGAGACCACTATTCATTGGGTTTCAGGTGTTGTTCATACAAGAGGTTGAGAAGCACACTACTGGAAGACAATAGAGCTATAATGGAAAATCAAAACCTTTATGGGTCAAATGATTTAGACAAGGGAATATTCCTAGAACATGGTTCAACTTCTACTCGATGGTATCCACTTGATGGTCCGAGAGATCCTTGTTCATCTCCCGCCAGTTTTCCACAATTAGTGTATGCCTCCAACAGCTTGTCACCAGCAATCAGGCCAAGACAAAGCTCATCTAGAAAATCTCGTGGATTCCTTTCCCGGGCCCTTGGGCCATTGAAGCTAGTTTTCCTATCAGTCTTTTGTTAAAATGCTAGATAAAAATAGACATAGGTCTGGTCCTTTTTGTCATTCTGATAGTCTAGTGTCTCTAGATCCTCTTGATTTAACATTTTTTTGGACAATCTACAAAAAGTATATATGTTCGGATGCTATTTACCATTATTGCTGGTATGGTTTCCTAAGTGGTAGGCTAGCAACAAATCTCTTTTATTTGTATGATATTTTAAAAATAAATAGAATTTTGACTATGAACTTAAAAAAAAAAATATTGTTGATGTTGTAAAAAAAAGTGTGTGAATTAGTATTTGTTTAGAAATGAACTCATTATAGATATTGGTGTGGCGAGTTGCATAAGATGGGTGGTAAATTTCCCTCCATAAGTAGTTTCATATATTTTTGTAGGGCCATCAACTTACCCTTGAAGTCATGAGTGAATAGGGAAACAATCAATAGACAATAAAATGCAAAAGGATTTCATTGGAGGAACTTTGTACATCAAGTATGTTTCTTTTTCAAATTACCCATTTATTTATATGGATAAGTTAGAAAATCCAACAATAATCTGATTCCCTAGGCTAACAAGTATAAGTAAATAAATTGACTCAACATGAAGGCAATCGAACAAAGATTGTTGAAGAGGAATAAGTGAGTGGTTGCAAGAAATCAAGGGAAAAGAACGAACAAGGTGGCAGTAGAGTGAGGAATCATAGACCATTTCAAATAAGGTGTACTTCCTCAAGGCTTACATCTATTCAAACAATTTTCAATTGCCATTATTTATCACTATCCATGGAGGTGGCACAAAGTTATAGGAAATTTCTTACATCAAACAAAGGAAGTGAATGCATGTGTTGTGCTAAACGTTAGAGAGAGAAGCACAAACAATTAATTTTGTGAACTATTGTTAACTTTAGGCCTAGCACTAATCCACCTCACAAGAAGTAATATAAATATATCTTCCATTTCCTAATTTTGAAGCCAAACATTTCACTAAAATTGCCCCTTGAACTGCCCCTCACTTTGATGTGAGACCAAATAAGAAGTAAAAGTTCTTGATTAGAGGACATAAATCACCTTGTATATTTTAAACCAAAACTCAAGATAAAAAGATAAATTTACAAAAAAATGATTTATATAGTCCCTATTGCCTAAAATGAGTGCACTAATTATAGCAACTTTCTAGAGGTCACTATTGTATGTAGTGACCATGCTATCATATTTCACAGTTGTTATGTGATTTAAAACTATCAAAAATTAAATAAGCAATGAGGGATCCCTTTACATATCACAAAAATGTACATATATTATGGTCTGGCCTTCTATCTTTTCAATAAACGTGTCTACCTCATGATATTTCACCAAATGCTACAAACACAAAACTCTTCAAATCCACTCTACAAGTAGCTACCACAAAACTCATATAAATTGTAGTAAAGTGTCTACTATTATTGGTTTTAGAGAATTTCATTAACAAATAGATCATTATTTTTATATTATAGGTTGGCTTGTATATTCCTATTGGATAGGCATTATGAGAATGAAAATCACATGGATCATAACAACTCCTCTAATCTAATGCAACTACTTATTGAGTTGAAATTTAAAGGAAATCATAACTAACACTGATTACACAGAATTGTTTACTTTATTGTTTTATGAATCTTTCAAATATATAAAAATCAATATATCAAAATCAGGTAAAATAGACCCTCCTATAAGGCTGAGGGAAGCATTCCACTCAATGTTTATCTTGGTTGGCTTGTGAAAAAGATATTATAGAAAATTGTTTAAAATTGTTGCCTCGCCTCCACATTAGCGATGTTTGTTGGAATGAAGAGTAATTCACAAGTCCCACTAATGTTATCTAAATCTTGTTGGTAGAGGAATAGGCACACCCACACCTCTCATGTATTGTCAACGAAAGACTTCAATAATTTCTTCCAAATGTTTAACTACGGGAGACTTTTCTTTTATGTTCACTTATCTCTTCTTCATGGGATATATTGTAACATGAGGTTGTAAAGTCTTTTCTAAGATTTGTTCCTTAGTTGAAAGGCCACCCTATAAAAAGTTGGTATTGTAGTTTTATTGAAGTATTTTTGATAGATTTTACATTCAAGGTTGCCATTCTCATTTATTGTCAATGAATGACTTCAATAATTTCTTCCGAATGTTTAACCTCACGAAACTTTTATTTTATGTTCACTTATATCTTCTCCGTGAGATATATTGCAACATGAGTTTTAAAGTCTTTCTTAAAGGTTTGTCCTTAATTGAAACGTAACCATATAAAAGGTTGGTATTGTAGTTTTTGTTAGCACTCTGTAATTTGCCCAAGGCTGTGGAGGCAGTCACTGAGGCCACATCAAAACCACTTTGAGTTTTGGATCTAGCCCTCCAAGACTCAGAGAGGGATCTATTTGTCTGATATAAATTTGTTTGAGTATGGATCTTAGGCTATCTATGCAGAATAGAATATGTTTTTAAGTTGGGTAGGTGCAGAGAAGAGGAACCATGGGCAATGGAGTCGCAATCTGAGATTTAATCAAAAACAAATTCTACAGATAGCTTTACAAGGAAAGGTAGGCAAATCACTGGATTCTTCATAGGCTTGAGGTGTGGCAGAGGGAAAAATGTTAAGAAGTCAAATTAAAAACAGAGAAGTAAATAATTTTGCGTTTAAACTTTCAGTGGAAAACATTGATATTGCTTTAAACTGGGAACAGGGTGTTTTTACACAAATCCTGATCTCAAATATCTTTAAAACAATAGAGAAGAGAAACATATATGAAAACAGAGGGAAAAAAATCATAGTGAGAAAACTTCACCAATGGATTTGACACAAGAATCTTGTAACTGTTGCGACTGTATTATTGAATTGATGAAAATACAGAAAGCTCTATGCGCTATGATACAAATTAAATCATGGTCCCTACTGATCTCTCATGTGCATGTGACTCATTAAAATATATAGAACGGACTCTCCCCAAGCTCAGGAGGTCGAATTCAACCACCTTGGCAAAAAATAACGACAAATCCCCAAAAATCTAGAACTGTTCACAATGAAAGACGGGCCAAATTTCTGCAAAGAAGGGGTAAACTCATACATTTGTTTCTCTTTAACGGGGAAACTTGTGAAACATATGGAGGGTTTTATTGTATATGAGCATGTTTTGGCCAAAAACGTCCTTCAGTTTCGCCAATTTCGTCTCCAGGTTGCCGAAACAGCTCCCACAAAATCAGGACTAAAACATGAAAAACGCAAAACTAAAAGCATGAGGTTGAAATATGGCTTTGATTCTCCCAACTAGTAGCATCTGTGCAAAAAATGGAAGAGTTTCACTTTCTTTAGCCCGTTATGAACAAAAACCTCTCTCAGTTTTTAAAAATCTATCTTTGTTTTCCCGGAATCTGCTTCGAAATACAAGATGTTAAACAGACAAAAAACAGACAGTTTTGAAAAATTGGGGGAGGGCAATTTTGAAGCAGTAAACAGTATATCGAACCCCCTGAGGTGATAAGTGGTACTGGGAAGGGGGGTCTGATTTCACCGAGAGGTGACAAGTGTCCCTCCCAATACCACTTATCGGACCCCTTGAGGTGTGACGTGAGGGAGGGGGCTTTGATATGTATGTGTGAGTGGGTAGACTTAGGATATAGTGGATTTTGATTTTTTGTTTATTGCTTTTATATTATTTGTTTTTGCTTTTTATTATATTTCGTTTTTTATTTATTTATTATGTTTTATTTAATATATATTTCTATTGTTTATTATTATTGTTTTGTGTTTTGTTTTTAATATATGTTTCTTTATATTGTTTTGTTTTTAATTTGATTTTTGTTAAATATTTATATGTTTATTAATTTATGTTTTTTTTATTAAATATTTTAACCTATGTTTTTTTATATGTTTTCATTTTTATTTTTATAATTAACTTTTTTTTTTTTTTTGTAAACAAGAAAGTTATATTAAGTGTGGTGCCTGCTATGGCTTAACCAAGGTTCCAAAATTACAAAAAATAACCAGCTGTAGTTATTGGACTGCCCCAACAGAGGGGAAACCAGTCCAGTCAACTTCCGAGTCATCAGTCCTGGACAGTTGCTGAATGAAAAAACAAGTAAGACAAAAAGAAAAGCCACCTAGCCTAGGATAGAAACAGAGAACTAAACACCTGGCGAAAAGCCCAGCCACTCGGCGCCGAGGTCCTCTGCCCAGGGTTCTGTCGCAGGCTTGTTCGGCTGATCGTCCCCCTTTTGCTCCCTGTGCTCCTCTCGTTCAGTGTTCTCAGGTGGGCCGCTGTGCTCCGCTTCCTTCTCCCTCGTTGCTGCTTGTTGCAGCCTGTCATCTAACTCTGTGTCAATTTCCCCCCCCAGTGCAATGCCCGTAGGTTCTGTGGAGAGCTCCATTTGCATTGTCGAGAGGATCTGTAGAAACGTGCCCGCATTGTCTTCGGTGGCTTGGAAACGAAACTTGAGGTCCGCCACCTCTCTTCTGAGCTCGAAGACTAGGTTGTATAGAATGCCCAGTCTTTCGCTGAGATTGTCTCTGTCGGGGTGGGTCGCTGGGTGGAGACGCAGTCGTTTGGCTGCCCCGAAATCCCGAGGTTCACTTCGCCAGGTGCTCGAGGAGGCTGGGAAAGACATAGACGCGAAGAATTGCATCCGAGGGTCTAGAGGACAGCATGGAGTCATAGGCGTACCGCTCGGGATGTTGGCCATGGCGCGTGGGAGCGTAGACTACTTAGGAGGCGTGGTGACCGAAGGTCTACGACGTATAGTCTGCGCAGTAGTCGGGGTGACACCAGGGGAAAGAATTGGCTGATGGGTAGAGKAGCCTGTAATCGGGGAGGTCGAAGGCGAGAGGGGAGGTCGTCGAGGCTTCCATGAGGAGCCCCGCTTGGGCTTCCCCCTTATGCGTTCCCTCATGTGTGCAGGTGGACGGTGTTTTGCGCGAGGAGCAAGGAGCCAGAGATGCAGGTAGCCGGTGGACCAAGTTGCAGAGGAGGCCCAGTTGTGCTTGCGTCGTGAATGGAGGAGCCCTTCCAAACGCAAGCTGGGTGGAATAACGAGAGTCATTATCCAAGCGATGTTACAGATAGCTGGGAGACTTAGGGTGGCGTAAATGCCTCTGACCTCGCCCGTCAAATCCATTTTATGGGCGTTAATTCATCAGGACAGTCGAGCCCTGCGGCACGGGGCGCTCACGTGCCTGCGTGTGGGTCTGCGACGCGTCCGATCCAATACTGTGCCACGGGGAGTCCACTATCACCCCATCCGGGGATTTTTATAATTAACTTTTAATTCTAACACACTAACTTAATTATTAATTTAATTAATTAATAATTAATTAATTACTAATAAAACTAACCTAGTTTATTAGTCTAATTACACTAACTTTATTGACCTATTTACTAACTACTAATATTATTAATTAATCTAATCATTTATTTATTATCAATTACTTTATTAAACTAACCAATATTTTATTATCCTAAGTTTGTTTATGCAAGGATGAATGGTGGGCGAGATGTAGTCAACGAGACAAATGGGAAAGGGAGTGAGGGTGTAGAAGGTGGATGAAGGAAGTTGTAGGGTGATTAAGGATCGGGCGAAAAGGATAGAGGGGAAAATTGAATCAATCGAGCCAAATGTCTTCATCATGGGAGCGATGCCAAATCAACAACCAAAGAATTGAGTTACCTATGATTATAGGACCCCAACAATTTTAATGAGGTAGTCTTCATAGATCTTACACTCAACATTTTCATTACACAAATCAATTTATCGAGGGGAGCATTCTTTTAATTGATTATTGATCGACGAATTTCCTTACAAAGAAGTAATATTTTTGCACCATGAAAAGTTTTAATAAAATGGCTCGAGAATAAGTTTTAATAAAATAGTTAGAGAATATTTTTAGAATAATGTTTTATTAAACATTCTCAACCATGTACCTATCACTTTACCTTTTTGTCATGAAAATAATCAACTTATGGAAGGGATTAGTACAAGTTTCATGGACTAGACTAAACTTAGGATGTACTTGATAGACTCTAAACATTGTGTCACTTATGGAAGGGATTAGTACAAGTTTCATGGAACTAGACTAAACTTAGGATGTACTTGATAGACTCTAAACATTGTGTCAACTTACTTTTTAGAGATTTAATTATACTTTATACTTTAGATTAACTTTGTGATTTATAAATTTCAAATTTCAAACACCTCATGTGATGATCATTACTTTGGTATATAAATAAATAAAAGAAAAAAATGCATATTATTCTAAACTATTTTACAAAGTAATATCTATAAAATCATGATTAGTTTAATGTTTAAGAGATATATAACTTTATAATCAATATTCTACTTTGGCAACCAAATAAAAATTGTTAATTATAATTATTATCAATATTCTACTTTGGCAACCAAATAAAAATTGTTAATTATAATTATTATCAATTAGCCTTGAAATTCAATAGGCAATATGTGTTATGAGTATAAATATGTTAACACGGTCTCACATATATTAGCAAGGCAACAATTATGTATTGGGAATGTGAAAAGTTTATGGTTGTACCTTTCTTCCCCTCTGCTTTTAGACATCCTTCCAATTAGCTAATTGGTGCAACCGCAAGGGACCAATGTTCTATCAAATCAACAAAATTATCTTTTCAAAGTACTAATGCATGTGATTTCCTCGAGATTCAAAGGTGTTGATATCGAGAGATTGAAATGTATGAGAAAAGGACAAATGAGATATAATGGGTTGCATATGTGTCATGCATAAAGCCACATACCAAGAATATAGGTAGCATCATCTCCCATGGCATGGTGTTGTTTAGAATGTCTATGATATAGAGAGATCCAAAGAACACACTTTTATTCATTTTTAGTGCTTTTATATCCAAGTTTTGTGAAATGAATTAAGAAAGTGTCACTTTAAGTGCTCACTTTAAGTTCTTGAATATCCAAGTTTTGTTAAATGAAATAAGAAAGTGTCTATGCATTTTGAAAATGAGAAGAATGTTAAAATGAGAACATTTTGATGTTGCTTCAACAATCCCATCTACATATTTAGGGAGTATGCTAGTTAGTTGGATTAGTTCATGCAATCAAAAAGGAGAATACGTGTTGGAAAACAAGTATCATAAGAACTATTGAACTACTTAACCTTATCATAAATGTGTAATAAAATTTGTAATAAAAATTTGAAATTCCTAATAAACTGACAACAATATATTGTCCTCAAAATTCGAAATCCTTATCAAGACATTGACACGGAGATGCATGGGAGGTGAGATGATATATCATTCAACATACTGTTGAATCGATTATACTCCTTGTCTAATAAAAATTGTAATCAAAATTTGAAATTCTTAAAAAATTGACAAGAATATACTGTCCTCAAAATTCGAAATCCTTATTAAGACATTGACAGGGAGATGCATGGGAGGTAAGAGGATATATCATTCAATATACTATTGAATCGATTATACTCCTTTGTAATATAGTTATACAAGTGTTGAAGTAGTGATGGGAGATACTATGATATTACTAATCATAATCGTTTTGTGACTCATTTCTTTGTATTATTTAATAGTCATTAAATATTATATGGTTATTTTATATTGTTTATTATAATTGTTAGTTATATTCACTTTTAGGGATAATTATTGTGAAAGTACTATATATGGGGACTTCACTTTGTTGACCAATATCTTATCACATTCATTCATAAAAGAGGATTTTTAATTTTGAAAAATAAAGTCAATATATTGTAGGTATTTTGGGGTGTGGGATCATAGGGGGTATAAAAAAGAGTATCTAGTAAAGTAAGGGTTTATTTTATTGGAAACATGTATTGGGAGGGGGGTTCAACAAAAGGATTTTGGGAGGTATTTATCAATATCTAGTGAAATTAGGGGTATTCTTTAATATCCCATAAACGAAGGCACTATATCACAGGTTCACTGAGTGAAGACCCGTGGTACTATATAACTAAGATAGATTTGATTTAATTATATTGTTGGTAATAGTTAATTAGAATATAAGTTTTAGGTTTCAATTATTATAAAGATTTGCTTACAACTGGATAGGTTCCAACTTTTAAATTTTTCACTCATTTAAAATCTATGTGATTAAAGTATTGCAAGAATAATTGACAATTTAATACTAGATATTGAGGGTCTTCTACAGTCCAACATATGAAATATCACTTTTTGTATTTTTTGTATAGAGTAAGTCATTGATCTATGATCCATATCCATTAGTGTTCATCGCAACCAACCAATTTCTCATGATTTTGTATAATCCACTCACTCACTGCACTAGTTGATGCTCACAAGGGTGAAGAAGTGGGATTGAGACTAGCAAAATGAATCGCATAACATCAATAGTCACCTTCAAGACTTGCACCTAGTAATACATGTCATATACCTTGAAAGGCACATGTATATTGATACCTTTAGTATTATTCGTGAGTTATTTGGAGGAGGATTGAGAATCCATGGATCCTCAATTATAGTTAGCATCTTCGGCATTGATCAAAGTTGAAAGTTTTTTTTACCTCTTCACCCATCCAGAAGGAAATGGAAGAGGAGTCTCATTGTTGCTCATTTGAATATGGCTTGCAAATATCCTTGTTTGTCATCCGATACAACTTGAAAATAATTCCAATGTTGTGAGAATAATGTGAAGTCAGAGGAGCTATTCTCTTATAGAAAAGGATGTAAAACAATGAGATCAAAAGATAAACTGCATCATTACTCCACATTTTCTTAAAAGAAGACAAACCCTCTTAAATATTGAAAAAAAATTCAAATACTTATATGTTCTATTATCTCTATAAAGACAGTGTAACAAGTTAACATAGAGATGCTTGAATCCAAACAGAGACACAACCACAAATCCACCCACCTTTTCCCTCCAATGTTCAATGTTCATGTTTTTCTATCACCATACATCGTGACACCATCGCTTATATTTTTGCATCATTTCTCACCATTAGGTACGTGGATTTGGAAAAACATGTATGTCATATTCTCCCCAAAAACATTTATTTAATGCTCATACAAGACTAACATATTATAATAAATTGTTACAAATATGCACTATTATCTATTTATATTAGCTTTTACGTATGTTGAGTTTATTTTAAACCCTATTTATATTATCTTATATGTATGTTGAGTTTATTTTAAATCCTTCAAAATCAAAATGCGAGAGTGGGCCTAATGGTTAAGAACATGTGTTTCATCCTAAGAGGTCACAAGTTCAAATCCAAAAGGGGGTAGGGTATGTATACCTCCGTAGACTTTACCAGTCGAATCGCTAGGTGGAGGGGGTTTCACACACCAATTTGGTGTCTGGATTGGTTGTGACCTTAAAAATAGATTATTATTATTATTATTATTACTTTACATGGAGTAAATAAAGGAATTATTATAAATCATCATATTTTTCCTCCGTAATAGCTAACAAACCTCTAGGCATTGTCAAGTGTATGGGAGAAATACAACAAACACATATCTTGAAAGAAATAGCGACATTTTATTTTAAATCATCCTTTGTTATGAGGTAAGAGGTAAGGTAAGTGTATTGAGGCCTATTATTGGGATTTTAAATGTTGAATTTACTTGTGAAACTCTCCTAGGTATCTCCATAATATAGAAAAATAAAAGGTTGGTAAACAATAACAGAATAGGAAAACATAGGTTTTCATTATGAATTACAATTTGAAGTTGATAGGATAGTTTTAGATCCAATATGTTCAATTTTCCCTACGAACTAGCTCATAACTTGTATTTTGTGGGCTCATACAATGACAAATTCAACTTACAAGATAATATTATATAGTGTGTGGGGATTAAACATAGTGTAATTTAGGTTCAATGTGGCAGAAGAAAGAAGAGGTGACAATGAAAGTCATGGGATAAAATTAGTAAACATAAGAAGTACTTGTTGTGGGTTTATATAATCACATTGTTTATTTTTTGGACTAAGATGATAGAAAGATTTATAACCTTTACAATTTGAACTTTTCACACATACAAACTTTACTCTCATGTAACAATGATGATACATCTTAGAATAACATGCTTCCATTTATTCTAAATTGGTGAAGATATGTGAAAGGAATTTTAAAACCTATCTATTGATCGATATCTTTAATTGGAGTATCTATTTCACCTTCATGGATCTAGGACACTATGCATTATAGAGATTAAAATCCAAGGAGAAAATATATGGGATCCTCAAAATTATTGGAACAACAAGCTATGAAATTTCATCACACATCTAGAATTTTTGGAGACAGTTAATTGATAGTCAACTAAGGAGGTATACTAAGGGGGTGACTTGATGGATGACTAGGGATTCAACTATTTTGGAAGCTAGAACAAAGTATATGACTACTACACAAAAAAATGCATAAATTAAGGAGTTTGTTATGATACCCTCGCCAATGTATGTGGACCTCACATTCCCCACTTCAAGGGAGTTGGTTACATATTGGTTCTATAAAAACATGGCCTTATGGGTTAATCAAGTAATGAGAAAAACATGTTTTATAAGTATTGTGTATGAAAATATTATGGTTCCTTACATTGCTATGTATGTTGAGATATGCTTGTTTGTGATTATGTGTTGTAATGGTGTCTTTAAACAACTACCTCTCTTGGAATACTATCTTTGTAATCTACCTAATCTTATCATTATCCAACATCCTATCATATCTAGTGGTTTGAGATCTAGCCTATTGTGTACAAGTCTTATGGAGGTTATTGATTTTACATGCTCCTAACGAATCATGTATGTTTGGTAGATTGACTCAGGGTTTCAACTTGCTGAGTGAATTAGGGATTAGATATATATGTGAAAATTATGACTTATAAGAAAGAGTGTGTGGTTATAAATGGCCACAAATATGGAATTTGGGCACAATATATGGAAACATTATTGAAGAATAAAGCATTATGGTGGTTTACAAAAAACTATGATTCTAGATCTAAAGGATGACCAACGGAATTTTATCATCAAGGAGAAGAAGGATGAGGTTGTAGCAGTCATAATTACCCACATCTCTAGGGAGATTCACTTCCATTCAAGTAGGATCAATTTCCCAAATGTTGTTTGGAAGAAGATGAAAACTCTATTTGATAAAGATGGTGAAATTCAAGTTATGCATATTCAGAAAGAGTTGATCTTTTCAGATCTTCTCTCCTTTGAAAGAATTCAAGAATACTTGGTTCATGTAAAGGAAATTCATTTGAAAGGAAGAATGTGGAAAGGATTTTCCTAAGAAATATGGTCAATTCATAGAACCAATCCTGATGAATCTAAATACAAATTATGGTGTGTTAGGTTTGATGTTTCGTGCCAGCTAGAACTCTAGAAAATATGATGTTAAGGATTATCCCTTTGACTCTTTCTATGGTTTATTGAATGGGTAAAATGAAAAAATTATTTATGAAATGAAACTTAAGGTCAAGAACCAAGCCCATTTTATAAAGGGAAATTTTCAATAGAATTATAGAGAAAGAGGTTGACAGTGCAACCAAGAGAAAGAGTGTGATTACATTAGCCAAACTGCAAAGAAGAAGCATGGTGATTAGAATTGGACTAAGAAAGGTAGAAAGAAAAAGAATCATCACTATTTTAGGAAATTTGGATAGATATAGAAGGATTATTGGCAGAATACCAAGGACCTAGAGGAGAAAGTGAATAAGCTTGAAGGAGACGTGTCAACTTGAAGATTAACTGACCTGCAAAATCGAACTTCAAAAGGTAAGGAAAATAACTATATGATTTATATTGGTACTTCTTAGGCCTTTCATTCTCATACTTATCAACATATCATATTGAATGGATAGTTGACTCTAATTGCACTCATCATATGGATAAAGATGCTTATATTTTCTCTTCGCTAAATTACGATACGAAAAAAATAAATCTTTGTAGCAAATGATTATGCACTTATTGTTTCCAATTGAGAAATATTGAATATCATAATGGTGTAATAACATATGTGTACCATGTAACTAACTTGAGTGTCAATTTGTTATATGTACCCGAACTAACTCAAAATGGAAAGAAGGTATATTTTTAGCTACATCAAGTTTTTGTGAAGGATATGCACAAAAATTGTGTTGTTGTCATTGAATTTTTTCTTGATTCTAATGATAAACAATATATATTATATGACTTTCACTGGACAAACCTAGGACTAAGTTCACTTAGAGCTTGCACCAATGACTCGAGTAGACTTTGGCATGAATGACTCAAATGTATGATATTTTGAAGCTTCAAACTAATGGTGAAACACAATATAGTTATTGGAATACCTAAGGTTGTTCCCCCTAATGGAGTATGTGAAAGATGTATTCTTGGAAAATCACCATTTTCTTGCATTTGAAATAGGGAAGACTTGGAGAAAAAATACTTATTTGGAACTTGTCCATAGTGACTTGTGTTCCCTAAACAAACAATCACTAGCTAGTGCAAGGTGTGTATTGAATTTCATTAATGAATTTTCCAACTATACTTGGGTATATTATTGAAGAATAACAATCATGTCTTTTAAAATTTCAAGGAAATTAGGGCATTAGCTAAAAAGAAATGAGATAGACCTGTGAAAGTTTTAGATCGGAGAATGAAAGATAATATGTAGGAAATGATTTTAAGAAGTACTTTTCACATAATGGTATATTTTGGTAGAGATATATACCTTACACACCTTAGAGGAATAACATTCTTGAAATAAAGAATTAAACTTTTCTAGAAATTCCAGGGTTTTTACTTCAGGCCAAAGGTCTATCGACTAAGTTTTGGGAAAAAACTATTTATTTCTCAAACTGTTTGTTAAATATGATTCCAACTAAATTTGTATAAATTATGTAACTCCAATCGAAAAATGGAGTGGAAGAAACCCTGATTTGGACATCTTAGAACCTTTAGATGCATAATGTGGATTCAAATTCTAGATTATAGAAGGAATAAATTGGATGTGAACATTCATGCTTATATCATGATGGGATACTCTAAAGATTCAAAGGACCATAGGTTGTTTCACTATATCAAATAGGATATTATATAAATAAGAGATGTTTTCTTTGATAATAAGACCTTCAGTATCACTCTATTGAGTTCCTCTTTTGGCTTGTTGAACAATGATCCTTTGGAAATTCTAGGGAATTATATATCAATTGACTACTTGACAGGTCCCAGTCGATTGGTCAATTAATTCCATTGTATAAATCAACATACAATCAACTTTCCACAATAGAATTGGCCACAATATTTGGTTCCCCTATTCAATCTATAAATGATGATATCGATACATGAATTCCTTCAAAAAAGGGGGTTTATCGTCCTAGATGAGTGATCAAGACAATTGAAGTTGTTGGAGCTTATGTAGGAGATATCAATGACTCAAGAAAAACTAGAAGTCATAAATAGTATGATAGTGTTTCTATAATGGCACATGTGATAGAGGTGCGTAATCCAAATACATATGCAAACAAAAATGATAGAGATAAATGGGAGAATGCCATGGATAATGAGTAGAATTCATTGATGAAGAATGACACATGGGATTTAGTTCATGAATTGTAAGGAAATAATGTAGTGAAATATTGATGGGTATAAAATACCAAATTCACATCGGAAGGAGATGTTGAAAGAAATGAGGATTGTGTGGTAGCTAAATATTTTTCTTAGCAAGAAGGCATCGACTACACTAAATTTTGTTCCTCCATTGCAAATATGAACTATGTTTGATTTTCAAAAGTGATTTTATAAATGGTGATCTCACTAAAGATATTTATATAGAGAAACTCCAAAATTTTGAGAAAGATGGAAATCTTGTGTGCCAACTATGGCCTAAGGGCATGGTATGAGAAGATTGATCACTTTTTCATCAATCTCAATTTAAAACACTATGAATCATACAATGATATCTATGTATTACACGTTAATGGTGAAACCTTAACTATTTTATTTTATGTAGATGATCTAGTCATTACTAGAAGCAATGTCAATTTAATTTTAGGCTTGAAGAAATAGTTGGCAAATACATTTGATATGACTAACCTCAATGTACTGCATTTCTTTTTTGGCATACATGTATTATGGATGGATGATGGTATCTTTATTTCTCAATATGAATATGTGTTCAATCTGTTGTAGAAATTCAAAATAAAACATTGTAAACCCTATGCTACACCTTATTAGTTGAAAGTGAAGATAACCAAAGAGTGTGATTCTCCAAAATTTGGTGTTTAATCTCTTACAGAAGTTCAAAATAAAATATTTTAAACCCTATGCTACACTTTATTAGTCAAGAGTGAAGATAACAAAAGAGTGTGATTCTCTAAAATTCGTTGCTACACTCTATTGGTAGCCTTATCTATATAACTCACATTTGACCTAATATTTCCTTTGTTGTTAGTGAGGCTTCTTAGTTTATGCAAGATCTTCAAGAAATTCACATTAAAGATACAAAGAGAATAGCATGGTATATGAAGGGAACTTACCAACATGGTATAAAACAAATTAGTGAAAAATTGAACCACATGGTTAGTTACACTAACTCGGATTGGGATAGAAATGGAAACAATAGGACCCCTACATTGGGCTATGTGTTTCAACTGGGCTCAAGACCTGTAACATCCCCATTGTAATCCCCAGTTTAATTAATGCATGATGTAGATATGAATGTGGCTATGGCCAAGCGATGTAATATGAGAAATGTATTTTCTCATTTTAATAAATATAATGTGATACCAACTGTTGGTAATATGGATAGAGATAGGGGATGAGTTTTCAATAAGAGAAGAGAGTGTCTAAGAGGGGATGAAGGGGGAAATTAATTATGGGTATTAATTCAACCCATATTTTTTAATTATTATTATCATTTGGGAAACCTTCTATTTTTTGTTTGAGTGTATGACAACTCAATCATTAAACTCATGGAAGAGGGTGGGTGTGAGAGTCACATCCCATAGTTATGGAAGCATGGGGTTGAATCACAATCAACATTGGGCAGAGTGAGAAGTCAATTGTCTTGGGAAAATACAGGAAATTTGTATGGGGGGATATGAAATATTTTCACATTCATTTTTTGGCATAAACAACAAGGGAGAGTGAGGAAAAAGAGCACCAGAGCTAGAGCAAGGAGGCTGGGTAAATTATGGAGCATGTTGGAGCATTTTTGGAGCCTTTTGGAGCAGAAGATTGAAGAACCAAGTTGTTAGGCCTAAAGAGGGAAGTCTTGTGGGAGTTGTGTTGTAACAACAAGTGTTGTTGTTGTTTTCTAGTATTTTTTCTGGAAGTGAGTTCCTTTGAGTTCCTAGCCGAGAGATTCTTGGTTACCTATGCTAGATAGACCCTAATAAAAAAATAGGATGCTCAATGGAATGAGAGTAGTGAATGGGTACATTTCTTAGTTTGGTAAGGTCAAGAGGAAGAGAGTTGGAATAAATTTAAGATAGTTGTAGGATACTTATGGGTTGTGGGATATTGAGCTATGAGTGTACTATGAGAGGAACCCTTCTCTTCTAGATTCCTAGCCCCATCTCGAGGGTGAATTTCTCTTGAGATACATAACAACAAGTCTATGGTTGGGTAGAATGTCCTTCCCAAGTAGCTAGTTGCACAAGTGTTTTAAATGATAAGTGTTTATCTATTTTTTAAGTTATTTTCACAAGTTTGGTTTTTTTCTTAACTTTGTGTATGTGAACGGTTTAATTTTTGTTTGGAATGAGTTTACTAGTTGTAATCATGTTCATTTATAATGATCTAGATTCATTTCATTATGGGTATCCAAATCTAGTCAAATATGTGTATAAATTGTAGCTAGTAAGCTACAATAAATGAGTTAGCATAATTTTTTTGATTTTATGTGTACTTTCCACATGTAATGTTCCTCGGTTAAGTTGGGGAAGGTTACAAATTGGTATCAGAGTGAGGTTTATAGCACTAGACCTGCAAGGGCCTACTACATGAAAACAAGAAGTTGTTGTATGATATTTTCTTTTGGGTGAAAATTATTGTTACAAGACCATGTCAAAGAAGAGAATATTGTGGTTCAACACTGTCATTGTGGTTCAACACTGTCATTCCATCCATGGAAACCATGTCCAATTTAATATCTATAGTCCTAGATTTCCAATGAGCCATCATTTCCTTGATTTAAGCATTGAGATCAAAATTTATTTCTCCTGAAAGATTGGCACTCTATAGTCTTCGATCTAGACTCTATGTGGATTGATCCAGAATCAGATCTAGGAGCCTGATAGGGCTCAAAAAGGTTCAAAAATGAAAGTGCTCAGAATCCAACGAAACTAGCGCCATTGCATTCGTCTCATCTTCCTAGTTCCAACCATATATTTACTTCGTCAAATGGGCTCCGTATGCGAAAGATATCGTGTTTTGTTCGAAAACCCAAACAAGCCAAAAAAATGGGTGACTGTATAGTCTGTACAGTGCCATGTGGCAGGCTGACTGTACAGGCCGTACAGTCATACAGCTGACATGGAAGCTTCTGGTGATGACACGTGGTAGGTGACAGGGAGTATGACAGGTACAGTTGGACCAGTCAGAGGGTGACATGTGTCACCACTGTAAGGGTGACACATGGCACAGGCTGACGTGGCAGACACGTGGCACAGGCTGACAGGGCAGTGACATGGTAGACACATGGCACGGGCTAGCAGGTGGCAAGGTATGTGGCAGACACATGGACCATTCGGTGCTCGACAAGTGGCATCGTATTTGGCTAATAGGAAGGTGCCACGTGGCCTAGTCATCGGTTGCCACATGGCAACCTATGGTTGGCTCTCTAGCATAGTGTAAAATTTTATGGACTCCACCGGGGTCGAACCCCAGACCTCCTCCGGGCTATGGACTGGCAGGACCAGGCTAACTGCTCTCTCCACTGGTGTGACTTAATAGTCATACGGAAAACATTATATTTGAATTTGAATGAAACGACATTCAGAGGGGGAAAGGGTTGGGGCTAAGCCCCAGCCCTCAGCACTAACACACGACCGGACCGTCCACGAGAACCAGGAGCCAAGGAAAAGTGCGGAGGTATGGGGATTCAGTCCTATCCATGCCAATGGACTGGGAGCTAAGGGCGTGGGGGGTTAAGTTGTTATCCCATGGTCCTAAATATATGCGCCCGAAAACCAAGAGCCAGCCCAGACAGTTTTTTTAGCGCGCCAGGAGGAAGAGCGCCTGGCCACATGGAGGCGCCCAAGTGACCAGGGGCGCGCATTTTTGGGGGTTGTACACTAAAATTATACAAAAGTGGGTTTTTTGTTATATAGTTCTGATTTTATTTGATTTTAGCCTGTTATTAATGGATTTTGGTCATTTTTGGGAGATATTGGGCATTTTTGGAGCCCAAATTTTGGGAGGAAGTTGGGGATGGATAACCAACTTCAGATCTATAAAAACCAGGCATGTTTGAGGCCATAGAGGACATTCAGAGCAGATTTATGCTGAAGGGAATCCAAGACAAAGGCATTTTTATGCAGGAAACCTATTGAGGAGCAGACGCTTGCGGGCCATTTTTGGGAGCTCCGGACATCCGTTTTGCGTGTCGTTTTCTTTGTTGGGTTCTAGAGATCTGGAAGAACATGACCAAATCAGTCTTGTAGCCAATTAGCATTTCTGCGATTTACTTTTTATCTTTTAAACAGAAATAAAGAAGCCTCCCCCACAGAGACAAAGGCTCGGAGACGTAGGCAACGTTGTGCCGAACTCCGTTATCAATTCTCGTGTTATGGTTTGTTGTTTATCACTTCATTTTAGATCTACATATATGTATATGGCTGTCATAATTCCTCTCTTTTCCTCATTCTTTCATTAAGCTTCTTAAAAGGGTTAATTAACACATGCAATTTAAAACTCAACCATAGTCATTAAAAGATCCTACGGATCAAGTGGTATCATAGCTAGTTGACGTTTGGATTTGATTTTTGCATGTTAACCAGGGAAAAGCTACAGCGTGGTGAAGGAGAGCTTGTTGCAGAGAATCCATTAATTGGATTGAGAAAGAGAGCTTCTCACAGCAAGAAGATGGCATCGGAAGAAGGGCTTTCTCAGGATGAGAAAGAGTTCCGGAAAACTTTCCTTGCTATGTCGGAGATGGTGAAAGTTTT
>ML788131.1:680506-695224 GCA_009831015.1 Picea engelmannii | reverse complement strand
TATGTTGGGAACATATCGTGACCGTCGGATTTCCTAACTACAAATGCATACTAATGCATACTAAAGAAACACACTTTTACCTAACGACATATTAGACCAAGTAGATCTTAACTAACTCCTAAGTGTCTAAATATCCTAACAGATACCTCCATCCATCGTCAATCTTTCCTTCTGTCATCTAGTATGTCTCAAGTGCACACATGGGTGCTTCATCACATCCCTTAAAGCTATCTAGAGGATTTGTATTGCACACATGTAGGAATTTTCAAAGCAATTAGTTTCTCCCCTGACCCCTATGGTCTCCTAGCTTACCTCTCTGTCAGTCTTTCTTTCGAGTCTCTCCAGCCACTCTCAGCTCGCAATTCCCCATGTGGCGACGCAATCATCCCCTTTGCCACTGCTCCAATTGTGAAATGGAAGCCATTAAAGGGAAATTGAAACTTTAGCAGCAAGAACTGGCAGCGTTGCGTGAATCCAACATCCAGATGGAGAAGACATTCTAAGACAAAGAAGAAGGAATGTCAACAAACACTCTAAGAAAATTCATGCCCTCAACAAACACTTATATTTTGGGGAATTATCTAGGAATACACCAATATACAAATACATAATTTACTGTCAAAAAAATTATGTCATAAACATTGTCAATATTTTTGAAAAGTCGTGTATACAGAAGTATTGTAATTTGAGAAGCATATTATGGATAACCGGGAAAACAGTAAAATGACAGCATTTCGTGAGTGACCGACCAGTAGATTCGGGCGAGACAAAGAAAATTTGGATGCATCTATCATGACACTATTTAGATATTATCTTCTGCGAAGATGGGCATGGATAAACTGTTTCTCCATTATTATTTAATATTCGCAGTCGTATTCAATTAAAGCGCATTAAACAACTGCTGGAAATATATTTTTTCCACTTGACTGGGAGAATGTCGTGGGGCAATGGTGACTGTAATAGTGGACTTATGACGCGGCCTTTGAGCCTCCGCTACATGGAGATTGGCCATCATCCTATATTGTCAAAAAGAGATACAAAATCGATTTAACGTACGCAGAATAGTACTTCGTCAACGACGCTTTAGACTTGTTTTAACGGGTGAAATATGGGCACGTTATTGACATATCCCCGGGGCTTTTAAGCTCTGAATTTTATTCCCTTCACACAAACAAAAACAATTTGGCTCTATTTTAGCTAGATTCCATTCACTTGCAGCTAGTGTCGTTTCGCATTGCAGATCTAATAACCATGATTTTCTCCTTGCCTAATAACCATGATATCATAGAAGATACCTATGCTACCATCTAATCTCTAAAAGAAGATACAAAGGTTTCTCCTCTTTGCGCCCCATGCATACTAATATTGAAGCTTTGTAAAGTGACAAACTTGGCTTTTAATGGCGTCAATATCAAATCCCAAGGTCATACATCCCTTAGAGATGATATGTGTGGTGTCTCAAGGCCTTGTTCATGGCACCTGCGTTCAAGAAGCTTCATTTAGCTCCCAAGGTCCTTGTTTTCCTTCTTCAACCATGGTATAGGCCCTAAAAGCCATTCTTATTTTGAAAAACATACTAATGGTATCCATATTCCTAGTTAAATGCCAAAGATCCCATATATAGGTATGAGGTGGTTGTTCAAGAACTAATTCATGAAGCTTGATCTTGGGAAGATTCATATAGGACCCAAGCACCCTAAGTTCCATAGGTGGTGCACAAAACCTCTTAATGATATTGAGGTCCAGTGCAGAGGTCGTAAGACCCAACTAACGTGTGAAAAAACTCCAAGTGGCACCCAAATCTTACCTGAAGTTTAGAGATCTCTTAGAGAGGATATATGTGGTGGTTCTAGGCCTTGTTCATGGCTACTAAGATCAAGATGCTTTGTTTACAGTCTAAGGGCCTTGTTTTCCAACCGTAGCCATGGTAGAGACCCCAAGACACATTCTTGTTGTACAAACATACTTATGGTGACCATATTCCTAGTTGGAAGCCTTGTTCATGGTCATTAAGACCGAGAAGATTTTTTTAACATCTAAGGCCCTTGTTCTTCTTCCCTAGTCATGGTATAAGCCCTGACTCACATATGTGGTGTGGAAAACCAATTAATGACACTCATATCACAAATAGAATAAAAAGATAAATAGAAGTAACTCCTCATCTTGAGAATGAGAGAGAAGAACGAATGAGAAGCATCTTCAAGGGAGAAACATGTTTTTACAATATAAAAAATGTAGAAGATGATATGCTCCAAAAACTAGGTCTCCTTGGTATATACGATACAAATGGTACAATTACAATTAAAGGATCTACCTGACCAATAAGAACAACACTAATATAATAATAGAAATGTATTAACTCAATATTTAAAGCTTAGCATGTTCCACATCTTCAAACAATTTTTTCCTCAACACTTGATTAGCTATGAATGTTTCTACATGAAAAACTCATCTTTCCTTGTCATGTATTTGATTGGTAGGTTCTTCCAGCTCATGAGATACTTAGTAATTGCTCGATTTTGTACTTTCTTGATCATTATTTCAATGAACTTTTTATGTTTCTAGTATGATTTTCTCTTCTTCATTAATCTATGGTAAAATAGTCTGAACTGAGATCTTGCCACTTATTACCTTGTTTAAAAAAAAACATGGAATGTTGGATGTACACATGAAGATGGAGGCAACTCCAATTTGTAATCCATACTTCCAATCCTTTGCAGCATCTTATAGGGACCATAGTAGTTTGATGCTAATTTATTATCCTTCTTTTTTTCCTTAAGGGACATCTATTTCTTTGGTTGTAACCTCAAAAATACCCAATCCCACACTTTGAATTCTCTTTCACTGTAATGTTTATTCACTTTTTGTTTCATCTTATTTTGTGCTATAGCCAAGTTGTCCTTCAATAGTTGGAGAATATCTTGTTAGTGCTTTGTGTGGTCCTCCACTACTTTCCTTCACTTTCCCTTTCAAGTGTGATGTGATGGATGGATGGATGATGATGGCCATAAAGTTCCATAAATGGAGACATTTTACATGAAGTATGAAAGTATATGTTTGTTATACTTGTGTTTTCCACCATAGGCCTTGAAAGCAGGCTATTGGATGTAATGAATCTCAAATAACACTTGTACCAAAGAACTGTATCATGGAAAGTCATAAAAATCCCTGGCCATGTTTTTCCCTGGAAGAAGAGTTGTAGGTCTTGTCTTCCTCAAAGATAAGTCATGCTCAGTCATTGGTTTTCCATACTAAACCCACAACCACCCCTTAGACCTTAGAGAAGTAGAGATTTTTTAGGAGATCAACAAGGCATGGTTTGGTAAGAGTGTATTGTTATGCATGGAAATTGTGCATGACTTGTATTTTCCTAGTTCACATTCCATTCACATGTAATTGGTGTTGTTTCGCATTGCAAATCTAAACAAACATGTGATTAATCGTCAACAATATTGTAAGAAGCTTCCTGCAAATTTCATTTGATCTGCTCTGTTGTTCATAAACTTCACATACAACAAGCATGGAGTCCTGAATCAAGTATGTACATTTTTGTTTATGCTAAGCTATGACTGATTATCGTGATCTCACTAACTAGCAAACTTGCAAGTAATTAAATGTATGAGAGAAGCCTCCATTGCCAACTCGAATAAAGTCAAGTCACATGTTTGTGTCATTGTGGATGTTCTAATTTAGAAATAATGAAATTTTAATTTTAGCTGAAGTTTAGTTTTTACGTGTATATTCTCCGAGCAATTTTTACTAAAATTGAGATAAAAATTGTTGGAACTCCATATTTGAGTGATTGAGGTTTTTCAGTGCCCTGAGAGTTTTTCAGGGTGATGAATCAATTTATGCATTCAAAAATGCAATTTAAACAACAGAAAATGGAGATTTCCCCAAGATTTGTTTTGTCGGATTATGATGAAAAAATTCAAAAAATCGAATATTTAAAAAACGTCCTAAATTAATAATGGTATTTATTTACTTGGAGGGAAAACTAAAAAAAAATTACAATAAAATGTATGAAATTCAACTAATTTTCTAAATATATAATTTTTATTTATAAAAGAATTGTACAATTATATAAATTATATATGAAACTCCATTTTTTTAACCATGATAAATTATTTTTCATTTTGATAATACCTCAATAGTGTAGTTGTTGTACCTCGATGATGGTATTTCTTTAAAATGAGTTGTAAAATTATAAAGAGCAATATGTATGTTATTGTGCACCATTATTTTTCCAAATTTATTAATGTTAAATTTTTAATTTTTTCATAAATTAAAAAAGTGAGCATAGCTTTAGACATAAGAGATCAAAAGTTAGTATAGTATAGGATTCGAGGGCCTTAATGAGATTACAGATCTTGGTCTCTATTAGTGAGACATATAATACTTTTATAAATGGATAAGACTATAAAAAAAGTTATGGCATGAAGCAAGGACATTTATATTTTAAATATATAATATATGTTAAGACAAGATAATATATGTAATTTCATTTAAAATGGATTTTTGTAATTTATTGAAAATAATTTGAAAAATGGAGATATTGAAAGGAATTAAAAAAAAAAGAGAGGAGGTTTTGTTGTTTTTTTAGGAAGAGCCATGAAAATTGTTATGGCTAAGCTAAATTCTAAGTAACCAAGTTAGAAAACATGTAAGTGGAAATTTTTAATCCTACAAAGACAATTTTAAACACACGTGTTATATTGTTATAAAAAAATACACACCAAATATAATAGCATGTCATCCTCTCAATCCCAACAATGTCAATAGTTGTGGTGTTATCCTATTCATAGACCGGGTATGCAATATGCCACTATAATTTGATTGACCCAACATCCCTGGATCCAACAACCCTTGTCCACTAAAAACACACTACACACATCCCTCCAACTTTCTATGTGACTTTTTTTCTTATTTTACCATCCTGCTACTAATTGATGACAATAAAAACTCTCCCCTAACCTTGATCATGAACCCACTAATAGAAAGCAAGATCTATATTATCCTTTATCTACAAAATTTAGTCAAAAATTTAAAAAAATTGTTGAAGTTGTAAATATCAATTACTGAAATTGCATAATCTAAATGAATTAGAAGTTTTTCACAGCCCTCAATTCATCTATACATTCAAAACCACAATTTAAATAATAAAATTACAAAACACTTGCATCCCAAATTCTAATGATAATTGGCAAATAAAAAAATAAAAAATAAAAATATTTATGCTTGTCACACATCATACCACTCAGTAAACAACGCTTCACACATTTTTTTTTTGAAGGGCCTAATATGGGCAGGACTTTCACATTCTTTTCACACACAAAAAAGCTACTTGCCTCGATTCGATGTAGCTCATGTCTTTACGAATTGCAGGTCTTGACAAACGTGTAAAGCATCAACAACAGATTTTAAAATATATGAATATTATAATAAACTTCCTACAAATTTTTTCTCTGCTCTTCTGTTCATAAACCGACTAAACTTCACATAGAACAGGCATGGAGTCCTGAAACATGTACATTTTTGTTTGTGGTCAGTGATAACTGATTATCATGACAAGCGAACTGGCAGACAATTAAATGTATGGGACACCACCATGACAGTAGAGTTAAGTCCCCTGTTCTGTTTTTTGAGTTTTGTTTTTCAGAAAAATGGACATGAATTCTGTCAAATTTTCAAGGGTGGTCTGAGATGGATCAAAGTTTCATGTATTTCAGAAACTTTATTTTAAGGGTTTTGCCTCATTTTAAATCAATCCAGATGCTCAAAAAATTGATCCTGAATTGATCGAAAATTTAAAAATAAATTATCAGAAAACCTCCTGAAAAATTAAGATTAATAAAAATTTATAAAAAAAAATAGATAAATAAAAAATATTTAAAACTTAATCATTAAATTTGATAAGATCCAGTTTAAGTTCATATATTCACACAAAAGACTTCACATTTAGCTTTAAAATGTTATAAAACAGTATATGAATCCATATATGAGTTTATTTTTTATTTTTTTAAGTTAAAAATTATAATTATAAATTGGTTTTGGTTAAATGCTCTATGTTTTGGGTTTTTTTTTGTTGGAATTTGGTGATGTAAATCTGGATAAAAAAGCTATTTTCTATTGTTTAAATTGCATTTCTGAATGCATAAATGGATTCAGCCTCCTGAGAACCTCTTAGATACTTGGATTATATAAACTTTGCCACTCAAATCAGATCCAACCATTCCTCACCAAATTTCAGGGAAAATCAAACGAAAAAAATCACATAAAAACTGTCAAAAAAAAAATTAAAACTCTTAGAATACTGCTTATAAATTATTGGTTGTTTGGTTGTGTGTTTGGTCAATCGTACGCAGAAACAAAGAAATCAATTATTAACTTAACTGAATAAGGGCAATGGCTGGACTTGTCTTAATAAGTTTAGCCAGTAGTCCATGCCATCACCAGCCTCGAGATCAGTTCTACAGAGGTTAATGGTATTTTTGCTTAAATGATTTGAATCCATGGCAGGACTCATGTTATCCAGGTGGTCAAGAAACCAATCAACTTCTGCCCCATCAAGTTGCTGCACGAGAGAATCAACTCGCAGGTTCATTGAGCTCTTTAAGCTCTCCTCGCTTAATACTATTTCTCCGTCACAGTCTGACCTCATGCCCTGAGAGGAACTGGTGACCATTTCTGCTTTATCATCCTGGCTAATTGCTTTAAAATTCCCGCGTTTGATGTCAGGTTTCAGGTAGTTCGTCCACCGCAGACGACAACTCTTTCCACAACGCAGAAGCCCTGCAACATTAAAGAACCCTAATTAGATTTACAGGCCGATTTCATTCATTCACGCAATCCTGATATTCATCCCCAATAGATCTATTATAGTGACCTGCTTGCTTGGGCAGTGCACGCCAGTTCCCGTGGCCATGGTTGTTAATGTAAGAAACGAGTATTTGATCCTCATCCAGAGTCCAGGGGCCTTTCTTTACTCCCATTTTATCACAGCAAGGAGCTCGACCCATGGTGTCCTGTTCTTCTGAATCTGGGCAGGTATTTCTGGGCAGCTAATGATCTTCAAAAATGTATCCATTTTTAGTTTTTTTTTTTTTAAGTTTCCAACAAAGCCTCTAAAATTATCTTCTCTCCTAGTAAAACAGAAGGCAACGCAACACACAGAATGAGTTGCACTGTTTCACCCAAGATAGATTTAATGGGTGGTTGTAATACTCAGGGGTTTGCAGCCTAGGATTGAGTGTGAGATAAGCGAGCTAAATATTGAACCATTGTTATGACTTGCAATTGCAGCATATTGTTATTCACAATTAATGCAATAAATCCATAGGCTTATTCCCTAGTCTCGCAAAAGCACTCAAACAAGGAATAGAATAACTCATTCATTCAACATAATAATAACTGCTTCGGAAAATAAGATATGCAAATATTCATCACATAACATAGATGTTACTTTGGTTCACCCCCTCCTGGGGCTACGTCCACAAAGATTTGGCTCTCATCTCTTTTATCATATTATGTTCGCATCTACAGCACCGCGCACTTACAACTCTTCTCAATTGGGTGAGATCTATATGAGGTGGACTAGATCGCACCAGGATCCACAACCTGCGATCTAACCCTCAAGATCTACCCTCCCTCGTCCTCTCTAGCTCAAAAACTTATACAAAATAGGTCTTACAAAAAAACATTACATATCGCATCAAATCAGGTGTAGCTACAATAATCAAAACCGAACAACACAAAAGCCAACCCCCTATGATACTTATGTATCACTATTTATACATTTCAGGTTCTTCATCCGTTTACAATACCTTACCAAAACCCTAACCCTACCATCATTAGGTTTTCCTCCCATGCGTATGTGTTGTCTTCCTTCCAGTTCTTGCTTTCCCTTGCATGCGCGTGTGTTGTTCTCTCTTCCATCTGTCACATTGCTCGTGCATGCTTTCTTTCCCAAAAATGCCATGCTTTTCCACTTTGGCCTTTGGCATGCCTCCAACAGGCCCCCAACACTAACATGTGGCTCGTCTTGAGCCACCTATCCTCTCTACGCTTCTTCGACCTCCTTGGTGATCGCCTGGAACTTTCCCCTGAGCTCTGTTACCTGTGTCTGCACCTGCGCAATCTTCTCCTTGAGTGTGTCCACTATCTAAACTGCAATTTCGTCATTGATCAGTTCCACGCACTCTGCCCGAGTCTATGTTATATGTGCCTTGGCTTCCTTTTCTTGTTCCAGGATGTCTACTATCCGTTCTTGCAATGGTTCCATTTGAGTCTGTCGCTCCTGTAATTCTATCGATATATCTGTATTCGTGCCCTCCGGTGTTGGCTGTTAGATTTCTTGCAGTATGGGTGTCGAGTGCACTGATGTTGTTTATGGGGATGGGATTTCGTCGATGTTGACAATCTTCGGCGGTTGTTGTTCACTTTCTTCCGCATGTCCTCGTGACCTAGTCTGAACTCTAGTTTTTCTAGCGGTCTGGCTCACTTCTGCTTTCCTGGTCGGTGCCATGGCGGTGAATGTCGACCGTTTGCTAGGTTCGAATGGTCTCTATGACCTCTTTGAACTCGCTCTGTGCTTTTCGTCCTCTATTGCTCTCTGTCTACTCTTCTTTTGCGAATAGACTGTTTGCTCCCGCATCCGTGTGTTGTATGGGTTTTCCATGAAGCTTGTCGATGACGCTTCCTTCATTATGGGTTTTAATGCACCTTAACTACGGGTTCAATGCATCTCCGGCGGTTCCATACTTTCCATTACTATGCCTTTCCATCTTCAGTTGGTGTGTTTAATGTGGCATCCCATTTGTCCTTGCCGTCCTTTAATTCCGCCCAGTGTTGTCATGTCGTCCTGCTTTTGTCAAGTTTTCTTTTCCCACTTGTTTCCCTTTGTATGTGACCGTTGTCCTTCTCTTCGCCGAGTTTGTGTTCCTCTGTGTGCTTGATATTTATTTCTCCGACGCGCTGTGTCCTATTTGTTTCTTTCCTTTTGTTCCTTTCATTTTCCATATATTATGTTTGTTTTTGTTTTTTTACTGTGCAGTGGCTGGTCGACTGCCCTTGTAAAGCTTCAGTCAGATCCCATTAATCACCCCTCTGTGTTATGCGCCTGATAAGTCTCTTAACTGTACAACTCCTCCATTTGTGACAAATTTTACTACATATGGCCCTAACCAATGCATTCCGAGCTTTCCTGGGTGCTGAAATGATTTGTTGTCATACATCAGTACTAGATCTCCTTCTTTGAACGTTTTCTTCTTGATGTGTCGATCGTGCCAAGATTTATCTTTTGCTTTCTGAACTTGTTGGTGGAATCTTGCTAAGATCCAATCTTCCTCCATGGTCATTAACTGGTTCAGTGTCTCCGGTACTGCACCTCATTCTGTCATTTGTGTAATTGTTGCTATGCACAAGATTGGTACTAGAAATTATAATGGCACCACTGCTTCTTGGCCATAAACTAGTCTAAATGGTGTGTGCCCTGTCAATTTTTTGCACGTAGTTTTGTAGGCCCATAATACTACTGGTACTTTGAGATCCCAGTCGTCCCTGTTGACGTTACAGATATTTGTCAGTGCATTCTCCAGGATTTTGTTGAATGCTTCTACTATACCATTTGCCTGTGGGTGATATGGTGTGCTCTTCTGATGATGGAATTCAAACTCTTCAGTCATAGCATTGATGGTGTTGTTTATGAAGTGTGTGCCTTGGTCGCTCATCAAAACTCTTGGGCACCCAAATCTAGTGATCACTTGATCGAACAAAAAATGTGTTTTTGTTTCTGCGCTGCAATACTTCACTGGTGCGGCTTCCACCCATCTTGTTAGGTATTCCGTCGTAGTGATAATGTACCTTGCTCCTGTTCTTTTTACTAATGGGTTGATTGGTCCCACAAAATATATTGCCCATTTATCAAATGATTGGAGTGTTACTTGTGGTCGTAATGGCATCTCATCCCTTTTGTTGGGTTTGCCTACCCTTTGACAGACATTGCATTTTTGGCAGTACTCCTTCCAGTCTCTGTGAATCGTTGGCCACCATAGTCCTGCGCACAATACCTTTTGCGTGGTAGTTTTTCCTGCATAATGCCCTCCTATTATTCCTTCATGGGCTTATGTTAAAACTCTTGGTCTTTCGTGTTCTAACACATATCTTCGCAAGATGATATATGCACCCATATTATATAGATGTCCTGCAATCAATTGATAGTCGGCAATGCAGACTACCAAGTTTTTCTTCTGCGTAGTATTATACTCTTGCAGCGCAGTACCTATGCTCAAGTGTTGGATGATATCTGCGAAGTATTCATCAGCGATCTAAACTGAGAATAGTTGTGCATCCAAAAATTTGTCCTCCAAGTTTGTAGGTTCTTCTCCATTGGTGACTCTTGATAGGTGGTCAGGTCTTGCATTTAACTTTCCTTGTTTAATGATTACTTCAAAGTCAAATTATTGGAATAGTAGTAACCATCGACAGATTCTTCCCCCCCAACACTGGCTTGTTGACTAGATATTTCAAGGCTGAGTGATCTGTGAACATCTTAAAGTGTTTCCCCAATAAGTAATCTCTGACCTTTTGTAGTGCATAGACCATAGCTAGGCCTTCTCTTTCTGTCGTGTTATAGTTCTGTTCCGAATCTGATAGCTTCCTGCTCACAAATGCTATCGAGTGATCCAAGTCCCCCACTCATGGTTTTGCCAAGATAGCTCCAAGTTCTATGGCTGATGCATCTACATGTATGTGGAATGTCTTCTCCCAATCTGGAAAGACTATCGGTGTGATGCCCATATTTTCCTTTAGGGTATCCAAACCATGTTGGCACTCGTCATTCCACTAAAAATTTGTATCCTTTCTTAGCAGATTTTCCATCGATGCAGTTATCTATGCATAACCTTTGATAAATTTCCGGTAGTAACCCGTGTGTCCTAATGTCACTCGTAGTTGATAGACTATTTTTGGTGGTGGTAAGTTAACAATGATTGCGATCTTTGCAGGATCTACTAATAAACCATGTTTTCATACTATATGGCCCAATAGTATCCCTAACGATGTTCCGAATATGCATTTCTTTATATTCAGTGATATCTGACATTGTCTGCATCTTTACAACATTAGCCTTAGGACTTCTACATGATTTTTCAACAAACTGTAGACTGTCCAATCATCCAGGTATACTTCTAGAAACTGGTGGATGAATTCCTTAAACGCAGCAATGACTACTCTGGAAAAGATTGTTGGTGCATTCTTCAGTGCAAACGACATAACTGTGTACTGATACGATCCCCATTCTGTCGCAAAAGTGGTCTTGTATATGTCTTATTGTGCTATCTTGATTTGATGGTAGCCTGGGAGTCCATCAATGAATGAGTAGGCTTCATGTCCACCTACGTTCTCTAACACTTCATCCGTGAAGGGTGTAGGTAATGGGTGGTGTAGGCATGCATCGTTCAACTTCCGCAACTCGACGCATATCCTGATCCCTTCCTATTTCTTGTCCTATACTGCCATCGGGCTTATCCATTCTGATTCTCCGACTGGTTCTATGATGCCAGCTTCAAGCATCCTGTCAACTTCATCTTTGACTTTCTTCTTATATATGGGGTTAAGTCTATATGGTCATTGTCTGATCGATCTCGCTTCTAGTCTGAGTGGTATCTTCATCTCTCCTAGCTCTCCTGTTATACCCTTCATCTCTGTAAATGTTGTAGGGAACAAGTGGTCGTATTCGCGCAATAGCTCTGTTATGCTTTCCACTGTTTGTTCATCCCTGTAATCTCCAATGCTGGCCATTTTGAGATGCTCGACTGTCCCAATGTTCACTTTCTTTACTTTAATTGGTGCGGAAATGACTTTTGACTCTATGGGTGGACCTTCAACCTCTCTTTCTCCTTCTGCCTCTTCAATTTGAATATCACACGGATCATCTTCATCCAATGCTTCCTCTTTCACATGGTAACATGACAACAATTCCTTGACTGTCTGTTTGTTCCGTTGTTGTTCTTCTGTGATGATTTCAACTTCTGTATCTTTGATGAATATCAATCCTCTTAGTTGCTTCAACGTGAAATCTATGTTGGGGTTCTCATGCTCAAATGAGAAAGTGACGGTAAAATTATGTTGCAATGTCACCCAGGTCATAGTTCCTTTGCGTAATTCCTGGTCTGTATACCAATTGGTTGGTATGCCCTCTAGGGTGTGTATGAAGTGATGAGGCCATTCTTCTGGAGGTGTCATTTTCCATAGCATTCTACACTCCTCCAAGTGCTCTGTTGGTGATCCTTTTCCATCATACTTCTGTTGTTTGTTATTTTTCTGTTTGCGTCGAACCTTATGCGCAGTAACCGCTTGCATTGGTACCAGTATATGATTGTCTCGTTATGTGCGCCCCACCATCATGCAAGTGTGGCCTTGAGTGTTAGATCAAGTGTTAACAATCTATGGTTCTCCAAGACGTCATCTTCATACTATGCTAAGAATGTTTTCAAATCGTTTACTCCATCGAAACTGGGTGGTTCTTTGATTTTTGTGCCTACCCATCTTATGGTGCGGTCTATTCATGCACATCTCCTCATGGATACTTCATGTAGCCTTTGTTTCCAATTCTCTAACCCAGTATCTGAATCTGTTGCATAGGAAATGATGCTACACCAACTAAGTATCTCGTCTGCAGTTGGGTTTACGTAATCCTCATCGTGAGCAGTTGTTCTGTACAACTGGACGATTTCCTCTAGGTCCAAACAAGCAGGTTCTATAAACCTCTCTCCTTCTGATGGGTCTAGTGGCGCGATGAAACTGTATTCTCCTAACTCAAATGTCATTTTCCTGGTCTTCAGGTTGTTTATGGACTGGTTGTCAAATGCCCAATTCAGACCAAGCAATGTTGGGTAAGGTGTCGTGGTGTCCACTATTTCAATGAATTCAAAATCTTCTTTAGTGCACATTCCATCTAGGTCTACTGTTACTCCTTTCAGTCTGCCTATCAATAGGACTCTATGTTGGTTCCCAAGTTTCAATTGAATAGGTGAATATCCTAATGTGGGCTCTCCCATGCATTGCCATGTCTTCTTTGGTAGTACATTAACTTCAGATCCTAGATCTAGTATAATGTCTCCCATATTGAAATCTCCAATGTTGGCATTCAGTATAAATTCCCTACTTGTTCTTCTTCTTGTGTGTAGGTGATTGAGAGTTTTTAGTTCTATCTTTTCTTTCGTCTCGAGGCTACATTTTTCTAGTATGTTTTGCAAGATTTTCACAAATGATGGATCACTTAATACCTTTACACATGATTGCAAAAAGCCTTTGATTGTACTTACTTAGCCCATGGAATGTATTTCGCTGGTATGATCCAATAGTGGAGGCATTTCGTATTCGGGTGCTTCCTTGCTTTGTTGCGCAGTTGAAGTCATTGCAATATCTTCCCTCTGAAATTCTTGTCAGACTTGCTTAAATATCTCCTTTTCCTTTTGCGCGTCGAACTGCTTCCTTGGTTCGACGTTATTTTTCACCCATTGATTTTTTGCTACCACTTGTCGAACAATGTCATCCCATGTTTTAGCTCCTCAGTGAGTAACTATATTAATGTTTCGTCCTTCATCCCTTGCTTCAACGGAAATCCATTGAACATTCTGGTTGTTCTGGTTCCTCTTTTCCCGAATCTTTACTAGTAGTTTCAGACATTATTCTGTATCATGGTCCGATGCATGAAAATACATACAAGTTTCTAGTGGAAGTGGACATTCCCTTGCGTAATGTCCCGGTTGTTGAAAATTGTGACACACCACTGATCCTCTACCTCGTCTGAAACCTCCTCTTGCTCATCCTCCACCTCTGTAGCCTGCTCGATCTCCTCTTGGCGCATTATACAGAGGCACCTGATTATACTACGCGGTATTGTACTGAGGTTGTGTCGTGTTGTACTGCGGTTGCGTGTTATTGTATGGTTGTTGCGTAGTATTATACTACTACTACGCAGTATTTTATGGAGCTGGAGCTAGTTTAAACTATGGTGTGACTTTCCCTGTCATCATTTCTGCATGCACTCTTGTTATTGGATAAATCCGTAAGTGCGGACACAAACCGATCTCCCTAGATCCACCTAGATCTAGAACAAAGCAAGACAGAATAATACTCTTTCCCTAGATTCTAACCATTGAATGAACTAAGAGGCAAGAACAAGTTGCATACCTTATAATCGCTTTCGTTGGTCTTTGTTGCTCCCGCTTCGCTCCAATGCTCTCGTACAGTCAAGACCAAAATGATACAAACCAAGTGGAGTGAAAAAAGCACAATATATTCAATAGTGAATCTATGTATATGATCAAGGAGTTATACAATAAAGTAGAATTAGCTTTATGGGAAAGAATCATATTACTGTATCATATTGAATGTGAAAGAGAGATTACAACCATGGCCTTGATGTCGCAAGGTCCCTTCCAACTGTCCTTCGTTCCCCACACACTTCTTGCTCCAAGGATTCTGAGACCATGGATCTGATAGCTACTCACAATCTATCTTGACAAAGCAAATCTCAAAGCCACTCTAACCAAGACAAAACTAACAAAGTTCAAGAACAAGAACCCACAAGCTAACTTTCTCCATGAGAGCTCCTCTCCTTTTATAAGTTGAAGAGGATAAGGTGAGGAGGTTAGGATGATCCCACTAAATCATGAAAGCGAGTAAGATCCAAACCATTCGGATGCCACCTCA
>ML788131.1:655620-675001 GCA_009831015.1 Picea engelmannii | reverse complement strand
ATAAGTTGAAGAGGATAAGGTGAGGAGGTTAGGATGATCCCACTAAATCATGAAAGCGAGTAAGATCCAAACCATTCGGATGCCACCTCACCATGGAAGTTTCTCCTTCTAGAAGATTCGAGAAAACGCTCTTTTTTTTCCACGTGCAGGCATTCTCTCACCCTAGCTATAGAGCAACCTGCGAACACCTCGCACCCTGGCTATAGTGCAACCTGCGAGAATGGGTCATTCTCGCACCCTGCCTATGTAGAAACCTGCGAACTTCCTTTTTTATAAGGTTTTTACATAGGAAAATGAAACTTCTTTTCTCAAGAAAAGTTCTTCTCCCTTCTCTCTTTAGGAACTCAGGCCACTGACCCCTCTAAAGGCAACAGATAGGTTTACATCATTAACGATCATAGGGATGACAAAAATAATGTGTAACAACTCTATATGTGTCTGATGTCCTTTCCCACATCAACTCCATAGTTCTGCAATCTTTGTCATCATGGCCCACTGACTTGCAAAAGGTACAATATGAGCTCTTCGAGACTGTCTGGTATTTCTGCATCATCGTGCAATGACAAGGGTCATGACCTGGTTTCTTCCAGATTTCACACCATAGTCCTCTTGTTGGTAGCGGATTTGGCATTCCTACTGCCATATATTGCACAAATGTTGGACATTCGTTCTTGTGGTGTCCTTCTGTCCTGCATGTGGTACACCAAATGAGTTCCCGTTTATCCTTGTTCTTATTCTGGTTCAATTGAAATGTTAATTTCTTCAAGTCCTTCTTCAGTTCTTCAATAGCTGGGTCTGTCTGTTGATATTGATTTCCTTCCCGCTATAAGGATACCTACAGAGATTTCTTTCATACCACTATGTAACACACCCGACCCCCTAATCCTCCTTAGGATTGTGGGATGTTCATTTCTCCTTCTTATCTCACGCTGAGGGCTCAAATTTTGATCCTCTCGGATTCTCATTCGCTCTATTGTTGTATAGAAAATATCCCTTGAGGAAACACTTACTTAGGAAAATATTCTTGTCCGATCTCCAAATACTAGTGGAAATCCCCTTATGGCTCCACTACCACTATTCGAGACCTGAATGTCCCTAATAGGATGGTTCGAATCACTCTTTTCCACGACATCGTCGATCAGCAGTGACTTGCACCTCCACCCATCAGAGCAAGCAATTACAAGCTTAAAATGCCATTATGGGGGTTTCACTCTAAAGGATCATTCTAACCAATCTGAAAACTCTTAGAATCAAGAACCAAAGGCTTTGATTACATCGACTCCTCTATTCGCTCGCCAGTTAACCTTCGTCTCTCCCATTACACATTAACTGAACCGATGGGACCCATGATAAATATACGATTGAGATTACGTGGCTTTCCCACTCATTGATATACGACTCACATTCTCTCTTGGAGTCCTCCATCCTTGGATTTCATCAATTTTGGTGTTGTAACCACTCTGATCGCTCACTTCGATGGCACACACTCAAATAGATCTGATGATCCTCGTTCACTTCATTTGAAGGTCAAGTTCACTTGGGGGTATCACAGTTACACAATGGTTAAGGGTATCTCGACCTTCCACCTCAAAGTAGATCAAACGAGATCCAATGAACACAATTTGTTGAAAAACCTTTTGACATATCGACGGTCCTAGGACTCCCTTATCATCGGACTCCCTTAGAATCCATCACTCAAGTCTCCAACCATTGATAATATGATAAGCTTAGAATCCCTACGCCCGACATTGATAGTCCTAATTCCAACAATACCACTCTCTAATAGATCATTGGTCCTCGTTGACTCGGATTCTCCCCCATCGTAGTCCCTGTGAAACCTTGGACTTAGGAATTTCGATGATCATACCTTCTGAACAATGGTCAGTATTATCTCACAGTGCCAAATCTAAGGTTGTCATTCATCCCAACTCAGTACATGGGTTTTCTTCAAGATAATAGTCTAATCGAGGAATTAATGATTCAAGGCTTCTCGGACTTACTTGTTAAGGTTTTACTAGATTCCCACAAACTCTAGGTTTCTCTTTGAAACTAGTTAAGGTGTTCTCATCTCATAAATTGGTTGAAGAATTGCATCTTGCAAGATTTCCATTTCAATATATGAGATTTTCACCAGAATTAAGGTCCCCTAGCTACAAAGAATCCTTTCCAAACACCAGGACATTCTGCCATCACTCATCCACTGAAGGTTTATACCCTATAAGATTTCCATTTCAAAGGCTTGCAGTTTTCACATGGATACACTCAGATTTGACACTGCTTACTGAGTTATTCATATTTACCAGGTTAATAGTGAAAACAATCATGCATAACCCTTTTACTCATGAATTCAACCATTCCTTCATATATTCACATTTCTCATAAACACCACAAACAACATATTTGCATCACTAAACATAAATCAAACATGTTAAGCTAAAACACCTATCTATTCAGTAAAATATTAAACCAACCAACTAACTAAGAGAGAAAGTATTTCCTCCCAACTATAGGCTATGCTGCAATATGTCTTTCTATAGCATGCAATCCTTGTGCCAAGCCATGATACCACAAGGCGATTGATTCAACAAACTTCCCAATTAGGAAAATGTTCTAGGAAGGTTACTCTCATTTACTTTACTGGCAACAACAAAAATTTCCCTCTTCCCACTAAGCTCAGGACCTCCACGGGTTTATTAGGCACCTTCCCAACTAGATTTCCTCTGCACAAGGGAGTCTCTTCTCTAATACATAGTTCCCTGGAGACCTCCCCTTACTAGTGTTGGTTTCTTTCCAGTAAGCACCAAGTTGTGGTCCTCTATTTCTCCATTCTGGATACGGATCTTCTCTGTTCCAGGGTGGCCATTAATGCCTTGGGAAAGTTTCCTATTTTTTTCAAGGAAAAAATCCCAACAACTTTGTTACTCAAAATAACGTGCATGAGTATCGTCCTCACTGCTTCATCTATCTGTGAGCATGCAACTCACTATGTTCACTGGGGTTCTCTGTTAGAATCCGTCTTTAACTTCTTAGATTGTTGTAATATTCCGAAGCATGTTCACTTTCACTTATGCTATGTTCTCTTTGTTCTCTATCCTCTTTTGCATATGTTGATCTACATGGTGTTTTTCCACCTTTGTTCTATTCTTCCATGCATTCCTTGGGATTCTCGTGACTTCTATTAGAAACAACCCTCTAGTCAGGAACCTGAATTCGAGGGGGGAAATCTAGCGCATCCTTCTGTTAGTTTTCAATTGACTCTTGCTTCTTCCAAACACCAAATATTACAATAGTGATAACTTCTTCAACCACCAATCCTTCTCTCCTTAACTAATCACGTGGCTCTATGCATATCTAAGTAAGTTGGCAGCTAATGCACAAAATTTTTCAGGTGTATGCTCTAATGTTGAGCAAGCTTCCTATTTTCTACATTGAAGCTTCTCCATTCCACCTCACCCATCCACTTCACCAATTCCCACTTGTGATATCATGGCCAATATTCAAGGCATTTTCCTTCTCAGTCAGTTGTCTGATGTTTTCTATCGATCAACAACATAATTACATGATTCATAATCACATTACATGAAGTCTTATCATAATGATAGTTATGGGGGAAAACAAGGTGTTACATTCAGGGGCAACAGGTGTGTCGAGGGAGGGAGGATTTACAACCTTGATGGAAATCAGATTCTGAAGTTTTCTTGGGGCCTTGGATGCACCTTAAATAATCAAGCAGAAGTCTAGTAGTATATATGGGGATGAAACTTATCAAAGAAAACAAAAATTTGGGCATCATTTTCATCAGAGACTCGGAGCTAATTATAAAATGTTTTTGTAAGATCTGTAAAAGAACTCACCCAAACCTACAGAGAATATACCACATGATTGAAATTACCCAAACTTACAGAGAATATACCACATGATTGAAATTGAGGAGCAAAACTTCCATTCTGTTAACTACTTCCATGGGGAGGTTGACTTGTTGGCTAAGGATGTAGGACATGTGGACCAAGGAGCTTTAAGGGTAAATGAAGCTCTCTCCATCCACTTTCTTCCTTAGACATATCAGCATTCCAAAAATATTTAGGGTCGATGTGACCCCAACCTCCTCATCATTGAACTTAATCAATTGAACAAACACACTAAATCACTTGGCACATGCAATTTCTCATCCTCACGAATGCCATGTAGAACCTACCACATGATTAGCCATATCCTCATGCCAAGTTTTATTGCCTCCCAAGTTCTCCATTAGTTTGCATATGGGATTTCACTCTTGCTTGACCTCACTCTGAACTGTGAAACATCTCTTCGTTGCCCTCCTCTTCGATTTTGCATGGATCATTGGTTGTGGCCTCAATGTTTGGATCTTTGATACCTCCATCCATCGTCAATCTTTCCTTCTGCCATCTAGTATGTCTCGAGTGCACACATGGGTGCTTCATCACATCCCTTCAAGCTATCTAGAAGATTGGTATTGCACACATGTAGGAATTTTCAAAGCAATTAGTTTCCCCCCTAACCCCTATGGTCTCCTAGCTTACCTCTCCGTCAGTCTTTCTTTCGAGTCTCTCCAGCCACTCTCAGCTCGCAATTCCCCATGTGGCGACGCAATCATCCCCTTTGCCACTGCTCCAATTGTGAAATGGAAGCCATGAAAGGGAAATTGAAACTTTAGTAGCAAGAACTGGCAGTGTTGCGTGAATCCAACATCCAGATGGAGAAGACATTCCAAGACAAAGGAGAAGGAATGTCAACAAACACTCTAAGAAAATTCATGCCCTCAACAAACACTTTTAATTGGGGAATTATCTAGGAATACACCAATATACAAATACATAATTTACTGTAAAAAAAATTATGTCATAAACATTGTAAATATTTTTGAAAAGTCATGTATACAAAAGTATTGTAATTTGAGAAGCATATTATGGATAACCGGGAAAACAGTAAAATGACAGCATTCCATGAGTGACCAACCAGTAGATTCGGGCGAGACAAAGAAAAGTTGGATGCATCTATCATGGCACTATTTAGATATTATCTTCTGCGAAGATGGGCATGGATAAATTGTTTCTCCATTATTATTTAATATTTGCAGTCGTAAAGCGCATTAAACAGTTGCTGGAAATATATTTTTTCCACTTGAGTGGGAGAATGTCGTGGGGCAATGGTGACTGTAATGACTGTAATAGTGGACTTATGAGGCGGCCTTCGAGCCTCCGCTACATGGAGATTGTCCATCATCCTATATTGTCAAAAAGTGATACAAAATCGATTTAACGTACGCAGAATAGTACTTCGTCAATGGCGCTTTAGACTTGTTTAACAGGCAGAATATGGGCACGTTATTGACATATCCCGGGGGCTTTTAAGCTCTGAATTTTATTCTCTTCACACAAACAAAAACTATTTAGCTCTATTTCAGCTAGATTCCATTCACATGGAGCTGGTGACGTTTTGCATTGCAGATCTAATAACCATGATTTTCTCCTTGCCTAATAACCATGATATCGTAGAAGATACCTATGCTACCACCTAATCTCTAAAAGAATATACAAAGGTTTCTCCTCTTTGCGCCCCATGCATACCAATATTGAAGCTTTGTAAAGTGACAAACTTGGCTTTTAATGGTGTCAATATCAAATCCCAAGGTCATACATCCCTTAGAGATGATATGTGTGGTGTCTCAAGGCCTTGTTCATGGTGCCTGAGTTCAAGAAGCTTCATTTAGATCCCAAGGTCCTTGTTTTCCTTCTTCGACCACGGTATAGGCCTCAAAAGCCATTCTTATTTTGAAAAACATACTAATAGTACCCATATTCCTAGTTAACTGCCAAAGATCCCATACATATGTATGAGGTGGTTGTTCAAGAACTAATTCATGAAGCTTGATCTTGGGAAGATTCATATAGGACCAAAGCACCCTAAGTTCCATAGGTGGTGCACAAAACCTCTTAATGATATTGAGGTCCAGTGCAGAGGTCGTAAGACCCAACTAACGTGTGAAAAAACTCCAAGTGGCACCCAAATCCTACCTGAAGTTTAGAGATCTCTTAGAGAGGATATATGTGGTGGTTTTAGGCCTTGTTCATGGCTACTAAGATCAATATTCTTTGTTTACAATCTAAGGGCCTTGTTTTACAACCGTAGCCATGGTAGAGACCCCAAGACACATTCTTGTTGTACAAACATACTTATGGTGACCACATTCCTAGTTGGAAGCCTTGTTCATGGTCATTAAGACCAAGAAGATTTTTTTAGCATCTAAGCCCCTTGTTCTTCTTCCCTAGTCATGGTATAAGCCCTGACTCACATATGTGGTGTGGAAAACCAATTAATGACACTCATATCACAAATAGAATAAAAAGATAAATAGAAGTAACTCCTCATCTTGAGAATGAGAGAGAATAATGAATGAGAAGCATCTTCAAGGGAGAAACATGTTTTTACAATATAAAAAATGTACAAGATAATATGCTCCAAAAACTAGGTCTCCTTGGTATATACGAAGAAAATGGTACAATTACAATTAAAGGATCTACTTGACCAATAAGAACAACACTAATATAATAATAGAAATGTAATAACTCAATATCTAAAGCTGAGCATGTTCCACATCTTCAAACAATTTTTTCCTCAACACTTGATTAGCTATGAATGTTTCTACATGAAGAACTCATCTTTCCTTGTCATGTATTTGATTGGTAGGTTCTTCCAGCTTATGAGATACTTAGTAATTGCTCGAATTTATACTTTCTTGATCATTATTTCAAGGAATTTTTTATGTTTCTAGTATGATTTTCTCTTCTTCATTAATCTATGGTAAAATAGTTTGAACTGAGATCTTGCCACTTATTACCTTGTTTAAAAAAAAACATGGAATGTTGGATGTACACATGAAGATGGAGGAAACTCCAATTTGTAATCCATACTTCCAATCCTTTGCAGCGTCTTATAGGGACCATAGTATTTTGGTGATAATTTATTATCCTTCTTTTTTTCCTTAAGGAACATCTATTTCTTTGGTTGTAACCTCAAAAATACCCAATCCCACACTTTGAATTCTCTTTCACTGCAATGTTTATTCACTTTTTGTTTCATCTTATTTTGTGCTATAGCCAAGTTGTCCTTCAATAGTTGGAGAATATCTTGTTAGTGTTTTGTGTGGACCTCCACTACTTTCCTTCACTTTCCCTTTCAAGTGTGATGTGATGGATGGATGGATGATGATGGCCATAAAGTTCCATAAATGGAGACATTTTATATGAAGTATGAAAGTATATGTTTGTTATACTTGTGTTTTCCACCGTAGGCCTTGAAAGTAAGCTATTGGATGTAATGAAGCTCAAATAACACTTGTACCAAGGAACTGTATCATGGAAAGTCATAAAAATCCTTGGCCATGTTTTTCCCTAGAAGAAGTGGCGCAGACCCCCGAACCCTCGGGTCGACGTCCGCTCAGGATCGTTCTAAACTGCCCTCGAGTATAATTGACTCTTTGGCTTCCCCTCGGGAAATACCTTTCACACACAACAGTGTATCCACAGGTCCTTATGGGTGTGCCCACGCGATCAAACACGAACCATCAACCCAAATCTCCTTTCCCGAAATAAGATCGCGCCCTTCGCTAAATTCGAGACTTCGGGTTTCGCAATATCGTGATTTCCGTTGTCGAGTTTCCAACTCCTGAACACGCCGAAACACAAAATGTCTATTCCCCGAAATGTATTCAGCCAAGACTGCTCCTCACAGAACCTTTCACCGATTCAGAATTTCGGACTTCGCGATTTCGCGAATCCGGATGCAAGGCTCCCCAATTCTTCAACCTCCGAACCCCGAAACGGTCAACAAGATTTGACTCTGTCGATTGATGAGGACACGCCACCTGTCCACTCGACGTTTTCTACATTTGAGATAGACTCCTGCCACCTGTCACTCTTCCGGGTTTTCGGGACTCTCGCTCCCAAAGCATTGTCTCCTCCGTCTCCCGACACCCAAAGTGCCAAAATCTCGAACTCTACGCCACTTCCTATCGCAACTCGCGATTTCAGGACTTTCATTCCACTGTACTCAACTCCTTGTCATTAGGATCCCCGAAATGTTGAAATGATCTGACAGCTCAGACAGATCACGATCAATGGTCCTCGTTGATTCTTGAACCCAAAAGGATGAGTTCGCCCAAACCTTATCTTCCCTGCAACTTCTCTGGATCCTACAGTCCTCGCGACTTTGCGAGTTCTCCACAGAGAATTTCGACCGCTCGTCCTCCTGGACAACTTACGTTAAATGAAACAAAGGTTCTTCCACTGGAATTTAACTTCTGCTGGATGACTTCGACCCCCATCTCCCATTGGAGTATTTCAAAGGTATTAACCCTCTTGATCTTCCTCTATCAATTTCAAGCCTCGAAAAGAAATCCTGCACGCACTCCTTGTGGTAATCTTTCAAATACTTCTAAGTATTTGACCTCTCGACTCTGTGCACTTCCTGCAACAGCAGTCTTTCAACCTTCAATTTTCCCCTTGGTTGATAAGTTATGAGCTTTCAACCAGCCTGCACACACCTTGCATGGATTTTGTGCTTCACTTGCACTTCCGATGGAATGAGAACAACGATATCCCTCTTGAGCTCTCAGAGATAACCTATGAACTTCGTCGACGCACACCTTGCGAACGTTTCACTGCACTCCTTGCAGGAACTTCTCTCACTCAGGAAGAGAAACAATTGAAACTCATACTCTGTCTCTCTCTCGGACTTCAAACATTTAACATGAAAACATACATACATACAAAGAATAACAACAAAGGCACGAATAGAGAGAATAAACAACTGTAAGCATACCATTCACCATGTGTAAACATAAAACATCATAACACCATGAAATCTGAGTCAAAGCTTCATATATTAATTCAAAGCTCCTGTACATGAACTTCTTCTCTACAGCTCTCTCTCTGTAGCTCTCTTCTTTGATAATGTGTTAATGTTAATAATAATACAATAATACAAGAATGAGGGTGTCTATATCTGTTTTCCCTCCTATGCTCTAAAACTGTCTAATCTATCATTCATATCTACCTACTTTCATTAAATGGGCTTAAATGCCTTAATACAAAAGACGGATGGGAGAATTTCCCCAAGTCCGTTTACAATCTCCAAAGCATAAATGTGAGTACGTTCCTCTTAACTATTACATTAATGACTTTGTTTCAAAATTCAAAACGGGTCTTTATGAAAACGTGCTCTTTTCTTCCTCCGCACGTCCAACTATTTATTGGCTTGGTCGTGTGCTTTAGGCTTTGCACGATGCTCCTGCATCATACTCCCTCGCTTGAAAATTTTCATGAACTCCTGTTCATGAGCTCTTGAATGGTCTCTTCATGCTTCTGAATTTTTCTTTCATCTTCCCAGATAGCATCTTCAACTGGATGTCCTCTCCACTTGACCAAGTATTCAAAATACTCTTTCCTCCTAGTCTTTTTGCTGACTCTCTTGTCAATTATGCTTTCCATCTGTGGCTTTTCAGCTACAGGCATTTGTTTAGTCCATTGAACTTCCTTCTATCCATCCTCTGTTCTTGTTTCTTCATCTCTGTAAGGGTACAAAACTGCAACATTGAATATCGGTGAAATTTCGATCCCATCGGGTAATTCAATCTCATATGTGTTTGCCCCAAATTTCTTCAAGACCTTGCATGGTCCAATCTTTTTCATCTTCAGCTTGTTATATGTTCCCCTTGGAAACCTTTCCTTCTTCAGATGTGCAAGAATCAGATCACCAACTTCAAATTGAATTTCTCGCTTATGTTGATCTACTCTGCACTTATACTCTTGACTCGAATTCTGCAATCGCTCCTTGACTCGGCTATGAAGTTCCTTCATTGCTTTTGCAAAATTCTCTGCACTAGCACTCTTGAATTCAGTTTGTTCGAATCCTTCAATTCAGAAACTCCCCTTGGCTGCATTCCATACATAATTTGGAATGGACTCTGCCCTGTTCTTCTATTGATCAAATCATTGTAAGCAAATTCTGCCTGTGGCAGAATGTGGTCCCACTGACTATGGTGTTTAGTCACTAGGCTCCTCAACAAATCTCTCAAGCTCATGTTCACAACTTCTGTTTGTCCATCCGTTTGAGGATGATACGCTAAGCTAAATGACAAATTTCTCCCCAACTTCTTCCATAAAGTCCTCCAGAAATGTCCCACAAACTTGGTATCTCGATCCGAAACAATACTCCTTGGCAGGTCGTGAAGTCTGACAACTTCCTTGAAAAACAGGTTCACAATATGAGTTGTGTCACTGGTTTTTCGGCATGGTATGAAATGTGTCATCTTTGAAAATCTGTCTACCACCACAAAGATTGAATCAAATCCTCTTTGCGTTCTTGGCAGCCCCAATATAAAATCCATGCTCACTACATCCCATGGCCTCTCTGGTATGGGTAATGGCTGGTATAACCCTGTGTTCTTCCTTTTTCCCTTTGTGTGCTGACAAATTCTACACCTGCCCACAAATTTCTTAACATTTGTCCTCATCCCTGGCCAAAAATATGAGCCATTCAACTTTGAGAATGTCTTCTCATGACCGAAGTGTCCGGCCAATCCTCCACTGTGTTTTTCTTTCAGCAAATTCTCCCTCATGTAGCATTTTGGAATACATAATTGATTTCCCCTTAATAATAATCCATCCTGGATCATATATTCAGTCCACTGGCTTCTGTTCCTAAGAATTGGATTCTCAGATGCCTCATTCGCCTCTTTAAAATCTGGATCATCCCTGTACATCTCTTTGAGATTATCTAAACCCAAATTTTTGACTCTAAATTCCTGCATAAGCAAACATTTCCTACTCAAAGCATCAACAACTTTGTTAGTAGTTCCAGAAATATGCTTAATCACAAAAGTAAAATTATGCATGTATTCAACCCATTTTGCATGCTTTTGGTTCAACTTCTCCTGTTGAGTCACGAATTGTAAAGCATGATTATCACTATACAAAACAAACTCTTTAGGAATCAAATAATGTCTCCATTTCTTCAGCGTTTGTATGACCGCATAGAATTCCTTGTCATATGTTGAGTATTTGACCTTTGCTTCATTCAACTTCTCGTTGAAGTATGCAATCGGCCTATCATCTTGGCTCAAGACCACTCCAATTGCAAATCCACTAGCGTCACACTTGACCTGAAATGTCTTACTGAAATATGGCAACACCAAAATTGGTTGTTCAGTAATCTTTTTCTTCAACAGATTGAAGCTTTTTTCTGCTTCCTTTGTCTAATGAAAAGATTTATGTCTTTTCTTCACCGTATCCATCATCGGTGCGCTAATCCCACTGAAATTTCAAATGAATTTTCTGTAGAAACTAGCTAAACCATGGAAGCTTAGAACTTCAAATATACTTTTCGACGATGGCCAATTCTTAATTGCATTCACCTTATCCGGATCCATTTTCAGCTCATTTACAGAGATAACAAAACCCAAATAAATGAGTTTCGTCCTCATAAATGATGATTTCCTCATGTTTATCAGCAACTTCTCTTGCTGTAATCTTCTCATCACTGTAGCTATATGCTTCAAGTGCTCTGCTTCCATCTTACTGAAAATCAATATATCCAGAAATAGTCGGAAAATCCACAGTGTTGATGACATCTTGTCGTCGACGTTTCTGAACTTAACTCTCACCACAGAAATTTAAATGAACAAATCAATATATCGTCAAGATATACGATGACAAATTTTCCTATGGAATCCTTCAGGACTTCATTCATCAGTCTCATGAAATTACTAGGCGCATTTGTTAAGCCAAACGGCATAACAAGCCATTCATACAACCCTTCATTCATCTTGAATGTTGTCTTCCACTCATCACCTTCTCTCATGCGAATATGATGATATCCGCTTTTCAAATCAATCCATCAAATCATCCATCCTTGGCAATGGAAATTTGTATCTGATGGTAATCTTATTGATCGCTCTTGAGTCTGTACACATCCTCCAGCCTCCATCTTTCTTTGGGCTGAGCATTGTTGGAACAACTCATGGACTCAAGCTCTCTCTAACCAATCCTTTGTCCATTAAATCCTGGACTTGTCTCTTGACTTCTTCATTCTCCTGTGGCGTCAATCTGTACGCGACTTTGTTTGGTAAGCTGGCTCCAGGTATAAGATCAATATGATGGCTTATACTCTTGATTGGTGGCAACGAATGAGGTAGTTCGTCCACTACTATATCAACGAACTCTTCCAGCAACTTCTAGATTTCCTCTTGTAAATCATCCACTCTTGTACTGGTTAAAACAATTCTAGGCTTCTTAACCACAATAAATTGTGTATCTTCCTTTTTCTTAACCTCATTAAGAAGTTCCTTCCACTCATGAGAAGTACAGTGTTGCTTACCTCTGGTTTCACTTCTTTATCCTTAATTGGCAACAACATGTGAGTCCTCCCATTCTTCTCCAGGGTGTATGTGTTCTTTCTCCCATCATGAACCACATTTTTGTCATATTCCCATGGTCTACCCAGCAATAGATGACAAACATCCATGGGAATGACATCACATAATATTTCATCCTTATATCCTCCTATTTTAAATTCAACTAAACATTGTTTAGTGACATTTACCTGATGTCCTTTTTGTAGCCATGAAACTCTGTATGGGCTTAGATGTTCAATAGTCTCCAGCTCCAGCTTTTCTACCATCTCTGTAGAAACGAGATTGTTTGTGCTACCACTGTCCACAATGACTTTGCATACCCTGTCTTTGGTCTTGCAAGCAGTCCAAAACAGACTGTTCCTTTGGGATGGGTTCTCTGCCTCTTTCTCTGGCGTTAAGATAACTTTCCTCATCTTCAAGGATCTTCTGCCCTCAACATCTTCTGCCTCAACATTCCATCTTTGTGCTTCGACAATGTGAGTTTCACCTCCTTCTTTCTTTCTATCTGGACATTCATAGGATTTGTGTCCATTTTTCCCACAGGTAAAGAATTTTACTTCTCCACCTCTACCTCTTCCTCTTCCTCTAGTTCGAGGAAAAGTATTTCTATCAGCATACTACCCTCTCTGTGAGCTTCCTCCTCTCTCATGCTGAGTTTAAGGTTTATTTCCCTCTTCTTGAGGTCTCTGAGTTCTGTCTTGGGAAATTGTTTTGCCTCTAGTTGGACTTCTGCCTCGGCCTCTTGGACTTTGCTTTCGACTCAGCTTCTCTTCAACTTTCAGAGCCATCCGATAAGCATCTTCTACAGTTTGAATGATCATCATGCTCATCTCATCTTGGATGTCATATTTCAGACCATTCATGTACCTGGCAACCTTTTCATCATCATTTTCCCGATGACCTGCTCTGATGTTTAGCTTATAGAATTCTTCAGTGTACTCTTTCACTGTCATCAACTTTTGTCTCAAATTATGCATCTTTCGAAACAGAGTAATTTGATAATCCTTGGGTATGAATTTGGCTTTCATCTTCGCAACCATTCTATCCCAGCTTTTGATTTTCTACTTGCCTTTGCAGCATCTGTCAACCTGTAGTTCATCCCACCATAACGTTGCATGCCCTTTAAGTCTAGTGACGGCATGTTTGACATTTCTATCTTCCTCGACATCCTCATAGTCGAAGTATTTATCCAGAGCTTTAATCCAATCTAGAATCTCTTCAACATCCAGGTTTCCTTCATACATGGGAATCTCCATTTTTGCTCTAGCACCTATCCTAGCAACAGCATTGAACAGGCGTTCATCTGCAGCATCTTCGACTGTGAATTCTTCTCCATGTCCAGTTTCATTTTCACTGTCAGCCTCACTGATATCCCCAGTGTCGACTGTGCACCTCTGTGTTGTCTCCATGGCATCAAGCCTGGCACGTAGTTCATGCATTTCCCTTTCCACTGCTGGATCATGCATTGGTCTATCTCTCCTTCTCGGTGGCATGGATGAGAAATATTCCTCCTTCCTCTGCTACAGAAAACAAAGAACTTTTTCTGAGCTCTGATACCAAATTGGCGCAGACCCCCGAACCCTCGGATCGAGGTCCGCTCAAGATCGTTCTAAATTTCCCTCGAGTCTAATTGACTCTTTGGTTTCCCCTCGGGAAATACCTTTCACACACAACAGTGTATCCACAGGTCCTTATGGGTGTGCCCACGCGATCAAACACGAAGCATCAACCCAAATCTCCTTACCTGAAATAAGATCGTTCCCTTTGCTAAATTCGAGACTTTGGGTTTTGCGATATCATGATTTTCGTTATCGAGTTTCCGTCTCCTGAACCCGCCGAAACCTGAAACGCCGATTCCCCGAAATGTATTCAGCTAAGACTACTCCTCACAGAACCTTTCACCGATTCGAAATTTCGGACTTCGCGATTTCGTGAATCCGGATGCAAGGCTCCCCAATTATTCAACCTCCGAACCCTGAAACGGTCAACAAGATTTGAATCCGTCGATTGATGAGGACATGCCACCTGTCCACTCGACGTTTTCTACCTTTGACGTAGACTCCTGCCACCTATCACTCTTCCAGGTTTTCGAGACTCTCGCTCCCAAAGCGTTGTCTCCTTCGTCTCCCGACACCCGAAGTACCGAAATCCTGAACTCTACGCCACTTCTTATCGCAACTCGCAATTTCGGGACTTTCGTTCCACTGTACTCAACTCCTTGTCATCAGGATCCCCAAAATGCCGAAATGATCTGACAGCTCAAATAGATCACGATCAACGGTCCTCGTTGATTCTTGAACCCAAAAGGATGCGTTCGCCCAAACCTTATCTGCCCTGTAACTTCTCTAGATCCCACAGTCCTCGCGACTTCACGAGTTCTCCACAAAGAATCTCGACTGCTCGTCCTCCTGGACAATTTCCGCGAAATGAAACAAAGGTTCTTCCACTGGAATTTAACTTCTGCTGGATGACTTCGACCCCCATCTCCCTTTGGAGTATTTCAAAGGTGTTAACCCTCTTGAGCTTCCTCTGGCAATTTCAAGCCTCGAAAAGAACTCCTACACACACTCCTTGCGACAATCTTTCAAATACTTCTAAGTATTCGACCTCTCGACTCTATGCACTTCCTGCAACAACAGTCTTTCAACCTTCAACTTTCTCCTTGGTCGATAAGTTCTGAGCTTTCAACCAGCCTGTGCACACCTTGCACGGCTTCTGTGCTTCACTTGCCGACTCTATGCACTTCCTGCAACAACAGTCTTTCAACCTTCAACTTTCTCCTTGGTTGATAAGTTATGAGCTTTCAACCAACCTGCACACACCTTGCACGACTTCTGTGCTTCACTTGCACTTCCGATGGAATGAGAACAACGGTATCCCTCCTGAGATCTCAGAGATAAACTCTGAACTTCGTCAACGCACACCTTGTGGATGTTTCACTGCACTCCTTGCAGGAAATTCTCTCACTCAGGAAGAGAAACAATTGAAACTCAGTCTCTCTCTCTCTCTCTCAGACTTCAAACATTTAACATGAAAACATACATACACAGAATAACAACAAAGGCATGAACAGAGAGAATAAACAACTGTAAGCATACCATTCACCATGTGTAAACAGAAAACATCATAACACCATGAAATCTGATTCAAAGCTTCATATATTAATTCAAAGCTCCTGTACATGGACTTCTTCTTTACAACTCTCTCTCTATAGTTGTCTTCTGTGCTAATGTGTTAATGTTAATAATAATACAATAATACAAGAATGAGGGTGTCTATATCCGTTTTCCCTCCTATGCTCTAAAACTGTCTAATCTATCATTCATATCTACCTACTTTCATTAACTGGGCTTAAATGCCTTAATACAAAAGACGGATGGGAGAATTTCCCCAGGTCCATTTACAATCTCCAAAGCATAAATGCGAGTATGTTCCTCTTAACTATTACATTAATGACTTTGTTTCAAAATTCAAAACGGGTCTTTATGAAAACGTGTTATTTTCTTCCTCCATGCGTCCAACTATTTCTTGGCTTGGTCGCGTGCTTTAGGCTTTGCATGATGCTCCTGCATCAAGAAGAGTTGTAGGTCATGTCTTCCTCAAAAATAAGTCATGCTCAGTCATTGGTTTTCCATACTAAACCCACAACCACCCCTTAGACCTTAGAGAAGTAGAGATTTTTTAGGAGATCAACAAGGCATGGTTTGGTAAGAGTATATTGTTATGGATGGAAATTGTGCATGACTTGTATTTTCCTAGTTGACATTCCATTCACATGCAACTGGTGTTGTTTCACATTGCAAATCTAAACAAACATGTGATTCATCATCAACAATATTGTAAGAAACTTCCTACAAATTTCATTTGATTTTCTCTGTTGTTCATAAACTTCACATACAACAAGCATGGAGTCCTGAATCAAGTATGTGCATTTTTGTTTATGCTAAGCTATGACTGATTATCGTGATCTCACTGACTAGCAAACTTGCAAGTAATTAAATGTATGAGAGAAGCCTCCATTGCCAACTCAAATAAAGTTAAGTCACATGTTTGTGTCATTGTTGATGTTCTAATTTGGAAATAATGAAATTTTAATTTTAGCTGAAGTTTAGTTTTTACGTGTATATTCTCCAAGCAATTTTTACTAAAATTGAGATAAAAATTGTTGGAACTCCATATTTGAGTGATTGAGTTTGTATAAGTATAATTCGAGTGCCCTGAAGGTTTTCTAGTGCCCGGTGATGAATCAATTTAGGCATTCAAAAATGCAATTTAAACAACAGAAAATGGAGATTTCCCCAAGATTTGTTTTGTGGATTCTGATGAAAAAATTTAAAAAGTCGAATATTTAGAGAATGCCCTAAATTAATAATGGTATTTATTAACTTGGAGGGAAAACTAAAAAAAAATTACAATAAAATGTATGAAATCCAACTAATTTTCTAAATATATAATTTTTATTTAGAAAAAAATTGTACAATTATATATGGAACTCCATTTTTTTAACCATAATAAGTTACTTTTCATTGTGATAGCTCTGTGATGGTATTTCTTTAAAATGAATTGTAAAATTATAAAGAACAAGCAGTATGTATGTTATTGTGCACTATTATTTTTCCAAATTTATTAATGTTAAATTTATAATTTTTTCATAAATTAAAAAAGTGAGCATAGCTTTAGACATAAGAGATTAAAAGTTAGTATAGTATAGGATTCAAGGGCCTGGTCTTAACTTAATGAGATTATAGATCTTGGTTTCTATTAGTGTGACATATAATACTTTTATAAATGGATAAGACTATAAAAAAGTTATGGCATCAACCAAGGATATTTATATTTTAAATATATAATATATGTCAAGATAAGACAATATGTGTAGTTTCATCTAAAATGGATTTTTGTAACCTATTGAAAATAACTTTAAAAATGGAGATATTGAAAGGAATTAAAAAAAAGAAAAGGTTTTGTTGTTTTTTAGAAAGAGCCATGAAAATTATTATGGCTAAGCTAAATCCTAAGCAATCAAGTTAGAAAACATGTAAGTGGAAATTCTTAATCCTACAAAGACAATTTTAAACACACATGCTCTATTGTTATAAAAAAATACACACCAAATATAATAGCATGTCATTCTCCCAATCCCAACAATGTCAATAGTTGTAGTGTTATCCTATTCATAGATTGAGTATGCAATATGCGACTACAATTTGATTGACCCAACATCCCAGGATCCAACAACCCTTATCCACTAAAAACACACTACACACATCCCTCCAACCTTCTATGTGATCTTTTTTTCTTATTTTACCATCCTGCTACTAATTGATGACAATAAAAACCCTCCTCTAGCCTTGATCATGAACCCAACCCTTATCCACTAAAAACACACTACACACATCCCTCCAACTTTCTATGTGACCTTTTTTTCTTATTTTACCATCCTGCCACTAATTGATGACAATAAAAACCCTCCTCTAGCCTTGATCATGAACCCACTAATAGAAAGCAAGATCTATATCATCTTTTATCTACAAAATTTAATCAAAAATTTAGAAAAAATGTTGAAATTATAAATATCAATTACTAAAATTGCACAATCTAAATAAATTAGAAGTTTTTCACAGCCCTAAATTCATCTATACATTCAAAACCACAATTTAAATAATAAAATTACAAAATTACCCAGCACTTGCATACCACTTGCACCAGCACTTGCATCCCACTTGCATCCCAGATTCTAATGATAATTGGCAAATAAAAAAATTAAAAATAAAAATATTTTTACTTGTCACACATCATACCACTCAGTAAACAACGCTTCACACATTTTTTTTTTGAAGGGCCGAATATGGGCAGGACTTTCACATTCTCTTCACACACAAAAAATCTACTTGTCTTTTCGAATTGCAGGTCTTGACAAACGTGTAAAGCATCAACAACAGATTTAAAAATATATGAATATTATAATAAACTTCCTACAAAAATTTTCTCTGCTCCTGTTCATAAACCGACTAAACTTCACATCGAACAGGCATGGAGTCCTGAAACATGTACATTTTTGTTTGTGGTCAGTGATAACTGATTATCATGACCAGCGAACTGGCAGACAATTAAGTGTATGGGACACCACCATGACAGTAGAGTTAAGTCCCCTGTTTTGTTTCCTGAGTTTTGCTTTTCAGAAAAACGGACATGAATTCTGTCAAATTTTCAGGGGTGGTTTGAATTTAGGGGTGGTTTGAATTTGTATGGATCAAAGTTTTATGTATTTCAGAAACTTTATTTTAAGAGTTTTACTTCATTTTAAACCAACCTACATGCTCAGAAAATCGGTCTTGAATTGATCAAAAATTTTAAAATAAATTATAAAACCTCCTGAAAAATTAAGATTAATAAAAATTTATAAAAAAAAATAGATAAATAAAAAATATTTAAAAATTAGTCATTAAATTTGATAAGATCCAGTTTAAGTTCATATATTCGCACAAAAGACTTCACATTTAGCTTTAAAATGTTATAAAACAGTATATGAATCCATATATGAGTTTATTTTTTTATTTTTTAAGTTAAAAATTATAATTATAAATTGGTTTTGGTTAAATGTTTTATGTTTTGGGTTTTTTTGGTTGGTATTTGGTGATATAAATCTGGACAAAAAGGTTATTTTCTATTGTTTAAATTGCATTTTTGAATGCATAAATGGATTCAGCCTCCTGAAAAACCTTTTAGATACTTGAATTATATAAACTTTGCCACTCAAATCAGATCCAACCATTCACATAAAAACTCTGTAAAAAAAAATTAGAACTCTTAGAATACTGCTTATAAATTATTGGTTGTTTGATTGTGTGTTTGGTCAATCGTACGCAGAAACAAAGAAATCAATTATTAACTTAACTGAATAAGGGCAATGGCTGGACTTGTCTTAATAAGTTTAGCCAGTAGTCC
>ML788131.1:621788-632183 GCA_009831015.1 Picea engelmannii | reverse complement strand
TTTAGTATTGGAAGATGTCTCTCTCCTACCTAAACCTGAGGGAGAAATCCATCTGAATGATCGACTCTTCCTCTGATCCAACTGAGTCTCTCTGAGATCAGGCTCACTCTAAGTTGGCATGTTCCCTATGAAACTTGAATCCCTATGATTTTGTACAATCTTTGGAGAAATATTCTCCCTCTGCACCTATTAATTTCCTCTGAATTCTGATATCCTATTAATTGTCCTAGGAGTTTTCTCCTCCCTACTGGATCTAGAGGGATGACTTCCTATGAACTCTATCTCCCTATTAACTCTATCTCCCTATGAACTGGTACTTGGTGGGGCCACGTACCTCACCACTCGTGGAGCCACCTGGTCCTCACCATAACTGGAAGGTTTGGAATCAATGATGTGACGTATCAATTCCATATAAATCGATAACCTTTGAGTTCATTTCATCTCCCTTGAAGTATCACTAGAATTTGCATGCCTATCTACATCCCGCAAAGTGACATGAAGCCATGTTGGCCTCTTCCTGGTCATAACAACATCTCTAGGTAGATCCACTGGCTCTGCTGCCTTTACCAACTCCTCTTGATAGTCTGAAGGATGAATAATTGGACTAGAGGGATCTATACCTTCATCCTTCATCCTTCATAGCCTCCTACGCCTCACTATCAATTTCCATATGAGACTCTCTGTATCCCACAAAAGGTACCCTTCTTTATATAAGGTTCTAACTTCATCCTCTTCTCCTTCGGTGCATGTATGTATATTTTCATTTCTAGATAGTATTCTCATGTCTCAAACTAGAGACCATATGAACTAGTGCCACTTGCAACCATCACTATAGCTCCCTCTCAGAGCTATCACCTGTGACCTTCTTAAAACAATAACAAGAAAAAGAACAAGGAAATGAACAAGAACAATCATCATTATAGATCCCTCTAAGAGCTATCACATGTGACCTGCCCAGAACAAGAGAAAGAACAAGAACAAGGACAAGAAAAACACTCCTCCAATGTTGTGACCAATAATTCCTCCATGGTAACCTACTCGGAACAAGAACAAAGTGATAACATCTCCATGGTAACCTCCATGGAATTTAACATTGTTCATGGGGTTACTGGGCTAGGGAAAAGATTAATTCAACTTGCAAAAAATTGCATCATTAGTATTAAATAGTAATTATCATCACACCAATGATATTCAAGTGTTACTAATCAATAGTACTCAACAATAATGGTCCTATAAAGACTATTGTCCCAATTACAACATTTACTTATGATGAAGCAATATAAAATATCAAACCTAATATGCAAACCTGGAGTCTTGTTGTTGTTGTTCCATTTCACTGTAGGAGACATCACCACTCCTGCCTCCAACTCTTAGAAAATACACCATTAGTAAATGAAGAAATCACAAAATATGAAACAAAAGGTTCAATGTCTAGGAAAATTTAATAAGCCCAAAAAACCTAAAATTTGAACTTTGACAGAATGTCAGTCTAAGAGCACCAATAGGTGTGCTAGGGAAAGGCGAGTTGCTATGTGGTGGAGTTAGTCCCAACGATTTTACAACAAGTTCTCAACGAGATTGAAAAAAAAAACTGTGTAGCAATAAATTTCATGTGCAGTGGAGAATTTCATGTGTAGCGACAAATGTCAACAAAGCTCTGATACCACTTTGATTTTTCTAATTTCCATATATGATAATTATTACCTTATGATTTCAAACAGATTTCAAGGACACTGTTATCATAAAATAATTGCACACTGAAAATTTCAACTGAAATAAAACTACAACAAAAATAACAAAATCACAGAGAGATAGCCATGGACAATAGACACAAGATTTATCTTGGGAAAACCCAAACTCAAGAGAAAAACCATTTTTTTTTCTCTAGAAGAAATTTAATCCAAGTTCAAAAATACATCACTTGAAAAATGAAGAATCCAAGAACGTAAAAAGTTGCACCCTAGCATGATGAATATCCCTCAAGGCTAGCAAACAACTAGACAAAGATAACACACCTCAAAATTTGCACAATTGGCAACTGGAAACTGCAACTGCAAATGCAATTGCAGCTACAATTGCAACTGTAACTAGAAACTGCAACTGCAAATGAAACTGCAACTACAACTGTAACTGTAACTGCACACTAGATGAGAGGAGATGTGTCATGTGTAAAAAATGAAATGATCCAACCTTTATTTATACAGTTTGGGTCACCTTATTTTACTGGCAGGGCCAACTTGTCATTTTTTTCCTTTAACTTTATTTTATTTATTTTGTTGCTTTTACAAGTGTTTCTTCAATGCTTCAATGGAGCCTACTTGATCTTCTTGTCTTCTATTTTCTTCTTGTTCTTTCTGGATTCTTCTTCAATGGTTTTCTTGTATTTTCTTATGGAGAATGACTTCCCAAAGTTGGAAAACTTCAACAAGTGGTGTCTTTCGGATTGTCAAATGCACCAACTATCTTCATGTGTTTGATGAATGGAGTTTTTAAAGAGTATTTAGATAAGTTTTTCATTGTATTTCTGGATGACATACTTATTTACTCAAAGTCTAAATAGGAGCATGAGCAACACTTGAGGATGGTACTATAGGTATTGAGGGAACATCATCTTTATACAAAGTTGAGAAAGTGCTCATTTTATCAGTGAAAGATTCATCATTTGGGTCATATTATTTCCAAGGAAGGAATAGTTGTGGATCCAGAAAAGATAAAATCCATTTAAGAATGGACGACACCAAGAAATGGCACATAAATGAGATCCTTTATGGGACTTGTTGGTTATTACAAAAGGTTTATTGAAGGTTTCTCATAGATTGCACATCCAATTAAATCCTTGCAAAAGAAAGGTGTGTGATTTGAATGGAATCCGGATTGTGCAAGGAGTTTTCAACACTTAAAGAGTTTGTTAACAAGTGCGCCAATTTTGAAAATTGATGATCCAGATGCAGACGTTGTTGTATGCATAGATGCATGCAAGGAAGGACTTGGTGAAGTATTGAGTCAGAATGGACATGTGGTGTGTTACAAATCAAGAAAGTTAAAAGATCATGAAAGGCTCTATGCTAATCATGACTTAGAGTTGACATCCATAGTGCATTCCTTGAAGATGTGGCGGCATTATCTCATGGGTAAAATATTTGAGATGAGGGAAAATCATAGTGGTCTGAAGTATCTATTTGGACAACCAAGTTTAAATGCTAGAAAAAGAAGGTGGTTAGAGTTCCTTAGTGAGTATGACTTTGACATCAAGCATATCAAAGGAAAGGAGAAGGAGATGGCTGACACACTCAACAGGAGGGTGCATGAGATTCATGCTACAGTCATTAGCATGTACCATTCATATTTGTGCAAAAATATTTTAGAGGTTTCCAAATCATATCAGATCTATATGGACATAAATGAGACTTTATAGAAAGGTATGTCACAATAGAATTTTGAATGTTATAAGCTAAGAGAGGATGGGCTCCTCATGTATAGATGCAGATTCTATGTGTCGAATGATCAAGAGTTGAAAAGTTTTTTTTTGTCATAGATGCATAAGGTTCCTTATGTTGTACATCCAGGCTACCAGAAGACAATTGTTGTAGTAAAAAAGAAATACTATTGGCCAAGTATGAAAACGAAGGTTGCTAATTTTATTGCTAGATGCCTTGAATGTCAAAAGGTCAAAGGTGAGCACAAACATCCAGTTGATTTACTACAACCTTTGCCCATTCTTGAGTGGAAGTGGGAATTTGTGACCATGGATTTCATTACTAAGCTACCTAGGACTGCTAAGAAACACGATTTTATTATGGTGTTGGTGGACAAGCTTACTAAAGCTGCCCATTTTCTTCCAGTGAAGTCAATGCACAAGGCAACAACATTGCTGAAATATACATGCGAGAAACTGCTAAGCTGCATGGTGTACCTAAGAAAATAATGTTTGACAAAGATTCTAGGTTCACCTCGAACTTTTGGAAAGGACTGTTCAAAGAATTTGGAACAAGACTGAACTTTATCACAACATATCACCCTGATTCAGATGAACAAGCAGAGAGGGTAAATCAGGTGATTGAAGATATGTTTAGGATGTATGTGATGGATAAGCCATCAAAATGGGAAGATTACCTTCACTTGGTATATTTTTCTTATAACAATGGGTATCAAGCATCATTAAAGATGAGCCCATTTGAGGAACTTTATGGTATAAAGTGAAACAGGCCAATGAGTTGGGACAACCTAGCAGACCATGCAATAGTCGGGCCAGATATGCTCTAGGAAATCGAAGAGAAAATGGTAAAGTTAAGGGAGAATTTAAAGGCTACCCAAGACAGGAAAAAAAGTTGCGCAGATACAGGCAGAACCCATAGAGAATTTAAAGTGGGAAACCACATGTTTTTGAAAGTTAAATCTAGATGCAGTTCCTTAAAGTTGGGAAAATTTTCTAAGTTGTCATCGTGCTATTGTGGGCCATTTGAAATCCTAGAGAGGATTGGTATTGTCGCWTAWATGCTTGCATTGCTTGCATCCTTGTGTATTCATAATGTTTTCCATGTGTCATTTCTTAAAAATTATGTACCTGATGCTAATCATATTATTGATTGGAATGTGATTCAGGTGGATCCAAAAGGTGATTTTCGAGTGCGACCAATTTTCATATTGGATCATAAAATCAAACAACTCTGGGATCGAGTCATGGAGCTAGTAAAGGTTCAATGGACCTGGTACGGTCCTGAGGATGCAACTTGGGAACATGAAGATGCTATGCAGGTATAGTATCCACATATTTTTGAAGATTTTTGAAATTTTGTATGTACATGTGTATATGATGCACCGAGGACAATGCATARATAAGGGGGAGGGGARYGTAATGTCCCTAATCCAAACCCTTTGCAATTGTACATATAGGATGGTGAGTCATGGTATCAATTATAAATGTAAATGTTTATATAGATGGGTGAGTCGTTGGCATTAAGTTTTGGTGTTGTGCGCACCTGAGTAGTGCACAAAGAATTTCTATCAAAGACAAGGTGCACACATTTCATAGCATTGCATGCACCTAATTAAGTGTGCATGGTTGCACAACAATGAAAGGGTGCACATATTTCACAATGTTGCACACACTTGGGTAAGTGCGCCGGAATGACCTGGGAGTGCACACCGAGTTGAGTTTTATATATGTATATATATGGTTGTATATATATTGAGGCCAGAGAGCCTTTGTGATTATGAGGTTGGTGAGCATGGACGCAGATAGGACAATGCGCCTATCCATCCATGCAAAAGTAATCATACTCAATCATTAATAATATTACATCGTTGTGCATAGAAAGACTCAGATGAAAATAGATGGGGGGATAACTCCACCCTAAAAGGGAAAAGGGGGCAAGACTTAAGTCCTAGGGAATATTTTATTAATATTTCTGGGAAAGTGTATGTTGTGGATAATTAATTTATCCTAAGTTTCCGAGGGTAGGGTACAGGTCACCAAGTGGCTTAAGATACTTCTGAAGGTGAAAAGTGTCAAGTTGAAGGCATGCAATATATATATTGATATCCTTAGTGTATTTTGGGGGGAATTACTCATTATTCACTTTCTCATGAGAAGAAGGGGTCAAAATATCTAGGGAAATTCGATTATTACCTTATCTGCAGAGTAAAGTCTATAAGTGTTTTATGTATTGTAACTAGAGTTATGGTTTCAAAGAGGTGGGTTGTCAGGCCCATGAGAAGTCTCTTTGGGTGAGATATTTGTTGTTGAAGAGGTGGGTTTTCAGGCCCGTGAGTATACTCTCTAGGTGAGATTTTTGTTGGAAATTGTTCCCTAGTGCATTGGGAATTAGTTGTAGGGCTCAGAGACTTCCTGTCCGGCATGTTGTTGGTAACCCTGGAGGGGAAGTGGGGTAGCCGAGGGAATGTTGAGAAGAGAAGGGTAACACTTCCTTGTGTGTGGCATGTGCATGGGGAATGAGAGATTGTAGGCTAGTTGCAACATCGAGCACCTTGGATTGAGAAATTATGTTGAGTATCAGACCTTAGCCATCACTAGGAACCCTTTTCCCCTGGTGGAGTTAAGGCCCAACTCGATGGTGACCTTTTTCTAAAATCTTATGAGAAACAGATTCTATGGCTAGGAGCGTTTGAGTTCTGCCTGCAGTGGGTGACTTTCATAAAAGATAAGTGTTCTTTATGAGCTTGTCTTATTTTCTGTGTGCTTAATTACATATTTTTTTTATGGGTTTAATTCTTGTATGTTTCCACATATAAGTAATTGTTGTTATTCTGTCTAATGTTGCTTGCACATGTAAGTGTGGTGTTGATAGTCATTATTTTAGTTATGCTTGAGTATGACGAATGTTGATAGTATTTCATGTTAATTTGTTCTTTGATATTGGTCATGAGTCTTCAAGGCAAGGTTTGAATGGCCATGTGCGTAGAAAAGTAGCATGTGTGCACAGGAGGATAGAATTCATTTGTGTGTGCAAGGAGCTAGATCCCATGCACAAGGGAAAAAAATTAGAATTGGCGTGTGACACCAGGATGGTTGTGCACACAATAGTGTTGTGTGTTCAGTATGCTTGTGCACAATTTTTTTGTGATACTTCCACTGTTATAAGTTGTATGGTGCGACTGAGATTGAGGTTGAGTGCATTACTTCAAGTAATACTGCGGAAAATATTGTTTAGTATAGAATCTGCGCAGTGGATTTCCAAAGTAGCATTATTCATTAGTATGATATGTGTTGTTATAATATGTTTGGTCAGGGCTATGGAAGTTGAGTTGGGTGATGTGGCCCAGCTAGGGTGGTTGGGGACGTTACACTGCCTCAAGTCATATGCCATAAATTGGATGATGGAATCCTTGCCATGGTAACTAACATCTCTCTCAACCTTATTCCACTCTCCTTTATCCTTCTCTTCATGTAATAATGATGTCTGTGTAGGGTGTATAAGGAGAGGGGGAATGAACCTAAGCCCAATTTATTTGATCTTAACCCTCCTCAATGGTTTCTTGCACAACTAAGCCATAAATAGGGCAACTTGCAGGTTGTTGGAGGAATTAGGTTCATCCCTCTTGAGTTCATGTGGTAATTCATTCCACCTACTTTGGCATGCTTGGGATGCTTCTTACCTTGAGATCCTGATTGTATCTTCAAAATGTGAAATTCCCACTCTGTTCTTTTCCTCCAGGATAGGAATAAGCTCCAAATCAAAAGTGATGGTCATATGATTGCTAATGATCTCTTCAAGCATGATGACCTCTTCTCTAATTCATAGGGGGTTTCTTACCTCTTTTTCTCTATACTTTTGTATCTCATCTAACCTTACTTTGTCATGATAAATCCAAGAGCACAAGCCTCTTATATGAACTTCCCCTGCATATGGATTGGGGGTCCATTTGTAGGGCTGAGGCAAGGAAAAATTGTGAAAGTAAAACTCACATGGCTCTGCCCTTTCCTCTTCATTGCTCTCTTGGTAGGTGTCAATAAACTCCTTAGGGGTGTCAACCCTAAAGGGAATTTGTTTATCAATTTTCTCATTTGGAACTTGTGCTACTATTCTTTGAAGAAAAGGGTGTAAATTCTTTCTACGTACATGCAATTTAGCATTTCATATCATATCTCTACCATCTTAGAGATCGATGCTTCTATGATTTCCACTTTCTTAGTCTAGTTGGAGAGCTCTTTCCTTGTTTTGGCTAGCTCTCACTTGAAGGATTTATTCTCAGCCTCAAGCTACCTTCTGCTATCTATGTTTGACATCTTCATTATTTTAAACTTCTCTTGTAGATTAGTGAGTTGTTGCTCTAAGTCATAAGTAATAATTTTTCTTCCAACTTCCTCCACCTTGCTACTCTTTTCCTCTGCTGGGATTTTCCACCAAGGACTTTATCCCTTACTACCTCTAATTCACTCGAGGTAAGATGCATATACAAAATTTTCTTTGGAATTGTTTCCTACTTTGCTTCCTATGTTTTTGATGGGTTGTTGCTAGGGATCATTTTGGGGGCTATTTAAGACCTTGTTCTAACCCTTCTAGAGCTCTTCCCACCGTTTCCTGTACTTGGAGTCTTCTCCTTGATATTGAAAGGGCTATTCTTTAGGGTTTCCATCTTTAACATTGTGGTAGCTATCTCTTTGTCTCCATCTTCTTCTTGCATCCTTTTCTAGGATTTTTTTTTTCTTGAAGCTTTCAAGCTTCTGCCCTGCCAAAATTTGAAAGTATAAATTATATCAATAAAATACAATTTTCATAAATTGAAGAAAGTGCAAATTTTTTTATATCGAGGAAAATTATAAAGTAATTCACCATCAACCTGTAAAGAAAAGAAAAGTGTTAAAGTTCAAAGACATACAACACGTGAATATGCCATTTTAAATCTTTCCATTGTAAATAAAGAACATGTAAATTGGATATGATTTGATAACTAGAAATCACAAGAACGAAATAAAGAATAAAAATGGTTCTCCTTGTTTATCCCTACATTAAAGTACCAAAATGGAAGTAAATGTGGCATGTCCTTTAAAGTGCTATGAGGCAAAGTACATGTAATTTATTAAAAATAAAATAAAAATTACATATGAGATTAAAATATAATCACATGTAATAAAATAAAAGATGATTATAAACAACCATCTTAAAACTAAACTAATGTTAATCTCTTATAATTTACAATTTAATGCCAAAATAAATGTTGTTCACTCTGTATTTATCATTTATTAGGAATATCCTTTTTCATCTTGTAAATAAGTCATGGAGAGTAAGTTCATTGATGATATATTCTTTTGCACTTTTTATGCCTTTGATCATTTAATGGCTCATATTTGCTCAACTCTTGGATGCCATTTTGAATATAGATATTGCTTCATTTGACACAATGTCAATTAGAAAGTGTGGTACAGAGGTAAGGGACATACATTATGATTCCACAATGTGTGGAATGGTGTGATAATGCGAGAAATGGAAAATATAAGAAGTTATTAAGACCATATAAATTATATGAATAGTAAAGTATAAGATGAAGTCCTTAGATAACATGGATAATAAGTGGATAGAAAATATGAGTTAATTAATAATAATTATTATTAGATGATTTTTTTTAATGAAATTAAATATATCCACACAATTTAAATAAAAATATTTTATTTAATAATATAATGATTAAGATTGAAAATGATTAATTATTATATTATATTAATCATTTTTTTCCAAAATGATGAAAGTGTTTTTTCCATTGCTATCTTACATTAAAATTGCACAAAAAGTCAACTAAAAAGACTAATTCCCCCCAAAAGAATAAACTAGTTCTAGTGAAAGTCATCTCTCATTAGAGACCAACAAAAGTTTTAGTTGCAATGACAATTGTACCACACATAATATTTAATAATGCTCAATATTCAATCATGCTCATTGCATTAGACTTTTCATGTGCAATCAACACGTGGCCCTCATCATAAAATATTTTTATACAACTAGTTGAAGACGCTTCTTCGATAATGCTCATTGCATTAGACTTTTCATGTGCAATCAACACGTGTCCCTCATCCTACAATATCTTTTTTACAACTAGTTGAAGACTCTTCTTAGGCCACAACAAGGCATAAACTAACTCCACGCACAACTTAGAGGGATTATACAAATAACATCACATATAGTGAAAGTGGATTGTGTTAACCTCGAGTATATACCATATCTATAAATCAAGTTAAACAAATACAACACACAAAAATTAAAAGTGATTACTCGTTAATTATGCAAATTGTTTAAAGACTACTTTACTTAATTGATCATTTAATTCTGCCTAACTTATAAAAATAAAATTTTAATATTTCTATGCCCTTATATGTTTTTATTTATTTTTAAATGGGATTACATTAAATTTATGATTTATATTCATATCTTTATACAATTATATGATCTATGATCTATTGAGTATTGAGTGTATAATCATGATTTGGTATTTAATGTATAAGAACAAGATTAACAATATGGATGACAATAATTTCTCTAAATTTACTTCAAATTCTAGCCAAAACTAACATGATCCATTGAGTGCACAACATTGATTAGGCACTTAATGTACAATAACAAGATCAACAACATGGATGCCAAAGGCTCTCTAAAATTGCTTCAAACTCTAGCTAAAACTTTGGATAAATATTGGGAATACACTAACATGTCATTATGAAGAATATAATAATATTAAAAATATTATTAAATCTAAATTTAAAGAGAATCTATGGTGTAATAAAGAATTAGGAGATAAAAGGAAGCTAAGATACTACATGGAGGTGGTTAACCTTAATCTCCAAAATCAAAAGTATCTCTGCCTTGATTGATGATGATGATGATGATTAACGTCCACTAAGACCTAATTGGTCTATCGGACCTTAAGAGGGTAAGTGATTAC
>ML788131.1:596086-609392 GCA_009831015.1 Picea engelmannii | reverse complement strand
GTATTGATCTTATCAAGTTTTAAGGGCTCATTAGAAGCATCCCTAATGGCTTTCCTAGCAATTTTACATTCTTTATCATACCAAGGGTTGGTTGTTCTATTATTTTTTTTATGGGACACCTCGAAAGAGAACATGTTAATGAAAGTGGAAATGGTAGTTGTAAAATTATGATAGAGTTCTTCAATGTTGTCCTTATAAGTTATGAGTTTTAATTTACTATTTAAATCCTTTAAGAAAATGTCAACTTTGCTTTTGTCAAAGCGCAAATTCCTTTGATTATCATAATTCTCTTCAATGGTGCTCCTATGCATGGAAAATTTTAGAGTTAGAGTTAAAGGTTTATGATCAAAGTTAGGCTCATGGTCATTTAAAAGGTCAAAAGTTGTTATTTGGTTGGAAATGGGGATATTAGTGCAAACTTGTTATTAGTGCAAAGAAGAAAATCAATATTACTAAAATAAGAACTGCCTCCGAGTGGGAGTTGAACAATTCCCAAAACACCTTGGGATGTAAGATTCTGTGATCTTTGTGACACTGAGAGGGTTGAAGATGAAAATCACTTGCTTATGCCCAAATTAGATCACAATTTCAAAATATATGTCAAAATCAACAAAACTATAGTGATCTTGGAACATTTTTCTCAATGTTTTTTGAGCACAAAAATAAGATTTTAAATAAATCTAAGTAATATCTTACCTTTCTCAAGGTTCCATAGACCAATTTTGATCTCAATGGATATTAATCATCATTATCATCATAATTTAAAAAGAAATTATAAACTTCTTTCTCACATACTACATAATATATTATATTGATGTCCTTTCTCCTCCTTCCTCGTTAAATGCACACATAATTCACTTTCTTACACAACTATGGTACACCTTACTATATAAACTTTATACCTTATGCACACATATTTCACATTTTTTACATAACTAGTATACAATTTCCTTTATAAGCATAATTTCCTTTAGTGCAATTCTTAGGGATTGTTTAACTGTTCTAAGTTTTGGCTTTTTTCACCTAAATCTGGTGACATAAAGATGGACAAAATAATAAGTTTTTGTTCTTTAAATTGTATTTATGAATGCATAAATGGATTCAACGTGTTAAAAAACTAGTGAAACACTCTGATTATACAAACTTAGCCACTCAAATCTGAAGATCCACCACTTTCTTACAAGATTTAAACAAAATTAAACAAAAAAAAATCTACAAAATAAAATCAAAACATAAAACGTTTAAACTACCACCCATCCATTTATATATATATAAACTTAATAACTCTATTATACATAACCTAATTTATTACCATTGCTATATACATCATCGAACTTGGCTAACTTAGAAATACATTTTGATCAAGAAAACAATAGAATAACATCATTGCTTATCCTTAAGGACTTAGCCAGTTAGCGATCCCTATTATTTGAGTAATCACTAGATTTGAGCATACACAAAGCCAAGTTGGATGCATTTATCATGCCACTGTATAGGTTTTATATTTATATTTTATAAAAATAAAACGTAGGCCATAGTCCAAAAAACGTTTCTCCATCATCATTATTATTTTGATATTGGACATTTTAATAGATATTTAATGTGACTAACAAATATTTTGATATTGCTCTTCAACCGACTAAACTTCATGAAACACGTAACATTTTTGTCTGTTGTCAGCGATAACTGATTATCATGATCCTATGGGCTGGCAAATTTGCAAACAATTAAGTGTATGGGACACCACCATGACCGACTGGAATATAGTAAAGTCACCTGTCCCGTCAATAAATTTGATAAGATCCATTTTAATTATATATATTCAAACAAAACACTTTATCTTTTATATATAAATAAAAAAGTTTATAATAATAATAATTTATGTTTAAGGTCATTGTTAAGTTAGACATCAAATTGATATATGAGATTCTCTTGTTTGTCTAATAAGAGATTTTCTCTATATAACATTTGATTGGTAAAGTTTATAGAAATATACATATTCTACCCTTTTAGATTCGAACTTGTAACTTCTTCAAAAAAAACACATGTTCTTAACTATATATAAGATCGATACAACTCATGTCCTTACAAATCTTAACAATTGTGTAAAATGTCCACAACAGATTTAAAAATATATAAATATTATAATAATTTAAAAATATATAAATATTATAATAAACTTCCAAATTTTTTACATATCACTTATCAACTTCATGTTGAACAGGAAAGAAAGTACCTTTCGGAAGGATTTGATGATATATATGAGCCTTTGGACCAAAACTTTTGTATGTGATAACTTGAAACATAAGTTAATTAATTTAAATTAGTAATCTGATTTCTTTTCATGATATTAATTTAAATTGAAAACAATTTTTTTTATAATTTTTATTTAAATAAAAAATAAATATTTATTTTTTAAATTTTATTAAATAATTAATTTATATAAATAAATTGTATTTTAATATAAAAAAATTAACCATACCTACCTAATAACTGAAAAATATATTAATAAAGTGATAAACACTTTTTTTACAATATAATACATCATATTTTTTTTTTTATCTAACATAAACCACCTTTTTTTTTTATCACAGGGAATCCAAACTTTTAAAACCATTTTCGTATTTATTTATTTTTTTTATCTCAAGGAATCTATAATATCAAAGATGGTTTTTCGATTTTTTCTTTTTATACATAAACCACTCTTTTCTTGTAAAGGGATCCAAATTCTTAAAAAAATCTAAAATCTTAAAACGAGATTCTCCATTTTCTCCTTTTAATTTTTCATCATAGGAAATATAAGTTTCCCCATTTTTTCTCTATACATAATACAATCTTTGTTTGCCAAAGGAATCTAACCACTTATACGAGTTTATTGCATGGAGATTGCTCATTGAAACATGGGTTACTTAGGGTAAACACCCATTTACATAATACAATCTTTGTTTGGAAAGGAATCTAACCACTTATACGAGTTTATTGCATGGAGATTGCTCATTGAAACATGGGTTACTTAGGGTAAACACCCATTTGTCTGAACAACTAACTTTGTACAGTGAGGGTCAGATTTAATGTTCAATAGTTGTGGAAATCGAAGACGAAGCCTCAGAAGGTGGAGCAAGCTAGAATAAGAATTCATTGGCCTAATGGATCCAAAGACTTCATATTAGAATACAAACACTGCTAACTAGGGTATCTTTTGGTGCCAAGCATCTAGCTTCAAGAGAACTAATAAACTCACATACCCTATGGAAATCACTTTAAGGCCGATGAACAAGATTATCAACATGTAGCTTTGATCTCTAGTCTTATTATATTACATGTAGCTTTAGCTTTGACATCTAGTCTTATTATATTACATGTAGCTTTGATCACAATCTTATTATATTACAGAGTGAGTGTCTTGGTGTCTATCTACCTCAACAACTCTCTATTTGCACAAATAAACTACACATGTAGCTTTAGCTTTGACATCTAGTCTTATTATATTACATGTAGCTTTGATCATAGTCTTATTATATTACAGAGTGAGTGTCTTGGTGTCTATCTACCTCAACAACTCTCTATTTGCACAAATAAACTACACATATTTTGTGATCTTTATATGTTATAATGGCTAAACTCTCCAATCTTATTATATCATGGAGCAAGTGTCTATCTACCTCAACTACTCTCTATGTACAAATCTAAAATGCCAATATATGAGAATGCACGAGAAAGGGCTATTCAAAAAATGAGTTAAAAAACACGTGGAAGATTAAATGCTCAATGCTCTTAGAAGTTTGACAAAATCTATTATGTGGTTCAAGGGTATGCTAAAATTTGTACAACGATGCACAATGAAAATTGTAACACAATCATTCAGTGAATCAAACCACAATTCTACAACATAACACACAACAAAAATAAACTAAACAAATTTTACGATCTTTATATATTATAATGGCTAAGCTCTCAAGTCTTATTATGTTAGAGAGTGAGTGTCTTGGTCTATGTCTACCTCGACTACTCTTTATCTGCAAATATAAAATGCCAATATAGGATAAAGGGATCTTAAAAAAAACACAACAAAAATAAACTACAAAAATTATGTGATCTTTATATATTATAATGGTTAAGCTCTCTAGTCTTATTATATCATAGAGCAAGTGTATTGGTCTTTGTCTACTCTCTAGTTGGTACATGTTTAAGAGCTCAACTAGGGTAAGTGGGAGATGATCTATAGATTTCAGTGTAGTAATTGCTATCAAGAAATGAGACACACTTCCACACTAAACCTAGCAGAAGAGAATAAGAATTTAATCAATAACGTAAATGACAAAGAAATCACACAGTACACAAAGATTTTACCCTAGAAACCCAAAACGGGAAAACTAACATTCCTTGAACATTCCGCTCTCTTGTTGTCTTATTCAATTTGAATAAAAGGTTATAGGTCTAACCTTGGTCCAAACCTAAGAACCAATCGACATCATACCCTCTTTCCTATGCAAGAACAACCCTATAGCCAATTCGACTTGCATCTGCATGACGAACAACCTCTATATTATATAATTTTGTTGATTAGCCATTCATCATATAAAGAGTCAATATTAGTCTTTACGAACGTATAACACACCTCTTTATAGGATTTACAATAGGAAAAACCCTAAATACATGGCACCCAAAAATGATTATAGATCCATGCAGAACATTAGCTATAAATCTCGCGAATCTTGAGATTATGTTATAGTCGACTACCATTCATCCTTCATTCGATCTTTAGTCGATCACCACACGCCCGCCTATCGACCTCTTGTCGGTTGACCTCTTTGACTTGATGTCGATGTCCTTACCATGTTGAACTACCTCGACCTTCGAATTCAACTTTACCCAATCGACTAATCTCGACCTTCGACTTGCTATCGATCTACCTCGACCTGTTGTCGATCCACTCCGACTTCGACCATCATTCGATCCACCTCGACTAGACTTTCATTGCAAATAATATAACAACCCAACATTCTCCCACTTGTTGTCTTCTTTGTTGAAACCAGGAGATTCCTGAACTTTTGTTCACAGACCCAGGGAAACAATACCCATTGCCTCTCTGCACCAAGAGAAATTCACAACACTCATAGACTTGGTCAACGAGTCGACTATGTTTTCCAACGTGTTTACTTTATCTAGCAACACCTTGTTACTTTCCACCATATCTCTTATGAAATGGTATTGTACATCAATGTGCTTGGTCTTCGAATAAAAAACATAGTTCTTTTCTAGAAATATTGCGCTTAGACTGTCACAACTTATCTTCATAGATCTCTACTCAAACTTGATTCCTGAACATAGCCTTTGCAGCCATGCTGCTTCTTTGCTTCCATGACTGGATGCCATGTATTCAGCTTTTGTCGTTGACAAGGCTGCGACCGTCTATCGCTTACTCATCCAACTTATTTCTCCACTAAACATATTGAAGACATATTCATTGGTCAACCTCCGTCGATCTAGATCTCCAACCCAGTCGACGTCGACAAATCCATGTACATTTAATTTATCATTGTCACCTATAGGTCTTCCTTGGTAGCATATAGCATAGTCCTTTGTGCCACACAAATACATGAATACTCTCTTGACAATTGTCCAATGCTCCTTTCTAGGTGTCGATATGTACATGCTCAACACTCCAATTTCTTGGGTAATGTCTAGTCGAGTGCAAACCATCACATACATTAGAATACCAATGAAAATTGCATAGGGAACACATGCCATGTCCTCTATTTATTCCTTTGTCTTTGGACATTGTTTTGTTAGAAAAACAGGATCGCAGAGCAATAAAATAAAACAAATGCGGAAATAAAACACAAAAGATATAGAATACAATATAGACATAGATATACGTGGTTCACCCAGTGTGGGCTACGTCCACTAGAGAAATTGCCACCAGAGAAATTGCCAGGTCCTTCCTTTATTATTATCCAACAATTTTTTTTAAGGGATACAACCTACAACAAACCCACTATAACATCCTCTTATTTCTCTCACAGTCTCCTATCTCATAATACAATATTCACAATGATGCATAGCCGCAATACATTTCCCTCATAAAAGAGGGTTTCCTTCCAGGGAAAAAAACCCTAACACAATTTCTACCATTAGATCTGCGACCTTATAATGAGCGGTCCAGATTTACAATGAAATTACAATATACATTTACAAGGAAATTTTTCCTTCGAGGGCTTTGCCCTCGAACCCCTGTCGGGGGCCCACTTTCCCCCGAACCCCTACTGGGGGCCCGCTTTCCCCCGAACCCCACAGAGGGGATAACCCCCCTCTGTACTCCCCCGTGTGGAAGAGTGTACATTCTTCTGGGGTGTAAAGTCTTCATGGGTTATAAACATGACTAAAAACAAATACCTCTGAATAGAGAAGATAATCAGGCTCCACAACCAACATGTTCAACAGTTAACCTTGCTCCCACATCAAAGCCAAATATTTATACATCAAGTTAGTTAACCTTGCTATACATCAAATCCAAATACATGAAGTTAGTTAACCTTGCTATACATCAAATCCAAATACTTTTAGATGTGAAACTGAAGGCTTCTTACTTGATCATACCTCATGTGAAGTCGTGTTGACTAGTGTCGAAGAAGGAGACATATTCACTAGATATATTGCAGTGTCGACTGCCTCTGCCCAGAATTCTTATGCGAGCCCAACACCACTGAGCATGCTCCTTGCGTTGTCCATCAACATTTTTTTCATTCTCTCGACAACTCCATTTTTTTGTGGGGTATATGATGTGGCATTTTGGCACGCTATGCCACACTTCTTAAAAAAATAATCAAATTCTTTTCCATAGAATTCACCACCATTGTCAGTTATTAGCACCTTAATATTCTTATATGTATGGTTTTCTATAAGATCTTTAAACTCTTTAAATTTCTCGAAAAACTATGATTTCTTCCTCAAGAACTATATCCATGTCTTCCTGGAAAAATCATCTATGAAGGAGACATAATACGGGGATCCCCCAAGTGAACGCATTGTAACCATGCCAATCACATCACTATACACCAATTCTAGAATCTCATTTTCCCTTGTCGCTCCAGATGGGAACCTCACCTGACTTTGTTTTCCATATATGAAATGTTCACCAAAGTCGACTTCTAAACCACATCCAGGAAAACCTTTGACCATACATTTGTTGTGCATAGCTCAAATTCTTTTTTCTCCAATGTGTCCCATCCTCTCGTGCCATAGCATGGTTGGGTCGACTTTATCATGTCATTCCAAGTCGGTTTTGTACTAACTCAACCCAAGTCGAGTCGGGTTGAGTTGAATTCAAGTCGACTTTAGGAGAAACGATGTTGTTGCATCCAATCAAGTCAAAATTCCCTAACAACTTGTATAGGGTTCTAATCTGATCTCCTTTCATTAATACCATCGCACCTTTGACCATATTGCATGAATCCTTCTGAAATAAAGTGTGCACTCCAACATCACACATCTTACTGACATATATCAATTTTCTTTCCAAACTCAAAATGTGTAGCACACCTGGAAGGGTTCTTTTCCTCCCTTACTGTAGTATAAGTCGAACTCTTCCTTGTCCAATATTTTTTGTTGTTAAGTCATGGAACACATCACCTCCATCATATCATTCATACTCGCAAAACCATTCTCTATGTGGTTTAATATGATAGGATGCTCCTGAGTCGATCAACCAAACACCTTGATTCGACTGTGTATTGGTTGAGGCAAGATACACATCACCTCCCTTTTCCGGGGTCTTATTTTTCTCAGTCAAATGCTTCTCGTTAGATCCTGTACTGACTTCCATTACCCTCGACATACAATTCTTTTTGTAATGCCTATATTTACCGCATTTCCAACATCTTCTTGTAGACTGAAGCATGGATTGAGATCTACCCTTCGAGATATACTTTCTACTAGATAATTTTCCTTTATCTCTTTCGACCGATCGACCTCTCACCACTAAATCATCTTTGGTCGATCCTTCCATGTTCTTTCTTCTCATTTCTTATGACAATAGAGAAGAAACCATGTCTTCTAGTGCTAGTGTGGTTTTATTACTGTCTATAGCCACGACTAATCTATCCCAGGAGTCTGGAAAATAACACAATAGGATTATACACTTCTCCTCCTTAGTGATTTTAATATCCACAGACGATAACTGGATTAAAATGGTATTAGACACATTTAAATGCCAAGTCATCGAAACACCATCACTCATTCTCAAAAGATACAATTTCTTTATGAGAAACAACTTACTTACCAAATATTTCGACTGGCATAAGATTCCCATCTTGTCCCACATTTTCTTGGCTGAATCTTCACCTGAGACATTCAACAGTACAAAATCTGCAAGACAAAGCCGAATCATACTTCTTGCTCTTCTTTCAAGTTTATCCCATTCTTCCGTCGACATGCCTGTCGCCTGGGTACCTTGACAGACTATTGTCCATTTTTCTCAATCTAAAGAAGATATTTCATTTTAAGCTTCCAAAGTTCAAAATTCTGGCCATTAAATTTTTCTATCTCTATTCTTGAATTGCTCACCATTCTTTACCATAATATTTAACACAATTTATGACTTACAACTCTTAATGTACCTAAGGTTTAGTTCTCATATTCAATATTGTTAAATCAAGATCTGATACACATGTCAAACCTTAACACAACTTTGATACCACTTTTCAGGAAATGAGACAAATTTCCACACTAAACCTAGCAGAAGAGAAGAAGAATTTAATCAAGAATGTAAATGACAAAGCAATCACATAGTACATAGAGATTTTACCTTGTAAACCCAAACCAGGAAAACCAACATTCCTTGAGCGTTCTACTCTCTTGTTGTCTTATTCAATCTGAATAAAAGGTTACATGTCTAACCTTGGTCCACACCTAAGACACAATTGACATTATACCCTCTTGCCTATGCAAGAACAACCCTGTAGCCAATTCAACATACATCTGAATGACCAACAACCTATAAATTATAGACTCTTAGCGATTATCCATTCATAATCTAAAGATTCAAGATTATCATTTATGGCCTTACAACACGCCTCTTTATAGTCTTTACAATAGGTAAAACCCTAAAGACATGGAACCCAAAAATGGTTTCATATCCATGAATATCATTGGCTACAAATTCTATAAATCTAGGGATTCTGCTACAGTCAACTCCAAGTCGGATTACCATTCAACTTTCATTCGGTCTTCAGTCAGTCTCCACACGCCCACCTGTCGACCTCCTGTCAGTTGACCTCTACGATTTTTTGTCGATGCCTTTACCATGTCGAACCACCTAAACCTTCGACTTCGACTTTACCTGGTCGAATAACCTTGACCTTCGACTTTATTTTGATCTACCTCGACCCTAGACCCATTGTCAATCCACCTTGACTTCAACTATTGGTCGATCCACCTAAACTTCAAATGTCATTCGATCCACATCAACTAGAATTTCACTGCAAAGAATATAACAACCCAACAATTTCATCTATCAGACACTAATGACATTAATATTTGAATTTGTGTGAAAAAAAACCATTCTAAGACAACACCATCTTCATTGGTGATAATATTTTAGGGTCTGTAAAGACTTTTAAATAAGGTAGAAGATACACTTTAATTATAATTGGTCTCTCATTACAACCTCACTCCTAAATTTCACATCCTTGGTGGTTGTTCTACTTAATATCATTATGCCTAAAGTTCAGGGTTTGGTGATGCTTCAGTTGGTAACTATTTCCTCATCTTTCTTTTATAAATAGCCATTCTATGCTCTTTCTTATGTCTTTTTTTTTTCTCACCATATAAACCCTTTGTTGAATAACATGCAGAGGGTGTGGTGAGTGCCATTGAAATTTTTACGGACTGTAGCTGGATGTCAATTTTAAGGAAGGAGAAGAGTTGTCTTCTAGATGATGTAGTGCAGAAATTTGATCCTAAAATGGCCTTAGAGTTTGGAACTTATTACAGCTACTCCACCATTAGAATTGCTTCTAACATGACAAAGCCTGGCAACACGCTGATTTGTATAAAAATGAACCCACATAACTATGCAATTACCACATAAATGATAGAGCTTACATATGAAATTTTCTTCAATTCTAATTTCAACTCATTTATTATGTTTTCTTATTGTCTTTTAACATAATATCGGATATGGGTTTTGTAGTCTACCTTCCTATTCTTTTCTCTTTCATCTCAATTCTAATTTCAACTCATTTATTATGTTTTCTTATTGTCTTTTAACACAATATCGTATATGGGTTTTGCAGTCTACCTTTCTATTCTTTTCTCTTTCATCAACTATAACGTGTGACTGATTTTAATTCATAAAATGATCAACAAAATACATTCTTTATTATATATTAAAAATGTCTCAAAATATTATTATATATATAAGACATTAAAAATGTAAATTTCTTTAATCTATTATATATCATTTTCTCCCAAAATTTATCATTGAACTACCTCACAACTTTAGCAATGTAGATTGTAATTAAATGCGGAAAAATCAACTTTTTCACCTTAAAATAATTAGGGGAGGAATTCAACTTTTAGGGGAGCATTTCAACTTTTCTTTAATCAAATTCGTATTCAAATGTCATAGATTTTTTTTAAAGTTATATTTCTTTTTATTGATATGAATATTGATATAATTTTTTCAAAGTTATAATTTATTTCATTGACATGGAATAATATTTTAGGGTAAATTTTATTCAATCATAGAAACAAGAAGGTGAGCTTTGTGAGCTTTGATCTTACCAATTTATCCTAGTTTTCAGACAACTTTGTGATCTCTGAGCTTACCAATCCATCTTAGTTTTATTGAGATTTTACTATTTTTTATTCGTTGCAATTTAAATCTAGTTTTGTTCACTAAAATAGAACTATAATTTCATCGAACAAGGGAAGGACTTACTTATTTGTAACTATTTCTCTTGTTTTTAAAGGTTTAACTACCATAAATGACATAGATATTACAAGAGTGTTAGTTATACTTAAGTGAAATATATATTACAATATATATTTTGAGAAATTATACATTCTATATATGAAAAGTGAAAAGAGGAATATATAAGTAAATAATGTTAGCTATGATAAATATGATCATGTTTTTCCTTTTCTTTCATGACTATTAACTCCCTTGAATGGGGTGCCATTCAATGCATAATGCACATGACAACACACAGGGAAGCTTGCACACCTGCCACTTGGCTCACCGATCCTTAAGCTAGATGCACAGGTGGAAGTTTGTGGAGTACATCAAATCACTCAATGCATATTGTACCTAGCTCGTTTTCGATTAAGGAGAATGTTGTAGGTCTTCACAACAGAGGTTGGAGTTCTTAACTTCTGGTACCAAGCAATTAATGAGCCATTAAAGACCATGACACAGGAAAGGAGGGGTAACTTAAGGACGACCAACGTTTGGAGGAAACATCATTTTGTTGTTGGTATGTATCTAGTGCATCATCACAGAAGAAGGAAACAGGGGGTCTAGAATTTTCTTATCTGAGAATCCATAACCTTTGTGTTCAATATGCCGAGGCAACGTGGATGTCCGAAGTGAGGCCGGGGTGCACACATTCTAGTCGATCGACCTCTTTCCTTGGTCGCGGGTAGTGATGATTTGAAAAATCCCAAGAAGCACTCTAGGTCTCTTTCACAAGGTTAACCAACAGGACGATAAACACACCATGTCTGGTTGGGGGTGTAAAATTGAATGGTTTGATAGGCATGTGTGTTCTCTGGGTTATGCCCCTAAATATTTTCCTAGATTGACATCTTTTGAGAGCCCACTTCCAATCTCCTCTCATAATCCTTTTAGTCGCAGTCATGATGCTCAATCCTCGGGACACCCAATAACAAATCCAATGGATGCACCCCCCATTGATTAGCCAAGTGCAACTAATGTGGAGGACTCTCAGCGCATCTTTGTAGCCTTATCCACACTTCAACAACTGCTATTTGATCTTTAGAGTGAGGTCCTTGACTTCAAATACCGCCTTGAGCTTATGGAACATCACATTGCCCTGGAAACGAACTTGAACACTGCTTGAGATGCTCCTTCCTCTCATGCAACAACTAGAATGATGACACCCATCCTCTTTCCTCCTAGATAGAATTGATGTTGAGTATGATGGATATCATGTTCAATGCTTTTGCTACAGGTTTTTTTAGATTATATTTGGTTCTCCTGGTCATAATATCTATTAGTCTTGAGGCCAGATTGAGATTACTATTCTCAATTCTCATTTTGTATCTAGTATTGTCAATCCATTTCTATGTCACAATAGTTGCTTGAATCTGTATAATTTTTGGTGTCATAAGGAGTATAGTTCTGAAAACTCAGTTGGAGCAGAGTTGGTTTCTAGTCATGGCGACTATTGCTCCAGTGAACACTTGTCATTTTGTAATAGTTTTCTATGAAAGGTAATTTATAGAACACTTACAAAAAACAAGAAGACTATTAACTAATACATATAATTAACATCAATACTATAAGTGTGTTAGTGGAATACTATTAGTGTGTTAGTGGAATTAATTAGGATATATAAAATGTTGGATTTATAAACATTTTTTCAAATTATAAATTATAATTAAAAAATTTGAAGTAAACTTAGAATGATATAATTAACTAGTTGTATAAATAGGTAATTTTACATAATTAAATTAATCCTAAAGCATGTTTTTGAAAGGATTCATAAGAAACATTAAACATTTATGAATTACTCAATAACTTCAAACATTATAATTGAGTAGCAAGCTGATTTGTATAGAATTCAACCCTCATAACCATGCAATCGTCACAAAAATGATAAAGCATGTAGGTAAAATGTTCTTCAATTCTCATGTCAACTCTTTTATTTTGTTGTCTTATTATCTTTGCCACATAAATAATAGAGCATGTATGTGAAATGTTCTTCCATTCTAATGTCAACTTATTTATTTTGTTGTTTTATTGTTTTGTAACAGAATATCAGATAAGGGTATTGTAGTTTCTCTACTTGTTCTTTGCTTTTTCATCAACTATAATAATAATAATAATAATAATATATTTTTTTAAGGTCACAACCAAGCCACACCAAATTGGTGTATGAGACCCCCTTGTTTGTGGAACAAAGGACCCCCCTCCGTTCATCGATTTGACTAGTAAAGTTTACAGAGATATACATGACTATGATTTTAATTCATAAATATTAGAAAAACACATCCTTTATTATATATTACAAATATATCCTTTATTATATATATATATATATATATATATATATATATATAT
>ML788131.1:575875-595292 GCA_009831015.1 Picea engelmannii | reverse complement strand
CTTTAGCAATGTAGATTGTAGTTAAATGTTGAAAAAGTCAACTTTTTCATCGGAATTCAATTTTCAGGGTAGCATTTCAAACTATTTTTTATTCAAATGTAATAGACTCTTTTAAAGTTATGATTTTGTTTGATTGACATGGATATTGATATATTTTTTTCAAATTTTTAATTTATTTGATTGACATGGAATAATAATTTATCCATAATTTTATTAATCATAGAGATAAGAAAGTGAGTTTTGTAAGCTTTGATTTTACCAGTCCATTCCAATTTTCAGACAACTTTGTGATCTTACCAATCCATCTTAGTTTTCAGACAAAGACATCTATTCTCCCTTAAGTTAAAATTCAATAACATAAACAAAACAAACCATGGTGACTATATATGTAAAAAAAATGATAAGCCTTTACCAGTTTTTATTAGCTGCAATCTGGTTTTATTAGTTACAATAGAACTATAATTTCACTGGAGGAGGCAGAGACTAATTTCTTTATAGTTATTTCCCTAGTTTTTCCTTTAATAACTAATTCATAAACTAACATAAATTATTTTTATATTATTTTTTCAGTGATCAAATATCTACATCTTTAAAATGTAAATTATCTGTTGTTACCACTCTAAAACAATAATTATATATATATAAACCATTATAATTGTATAAGTGACAGAGGAGGAACGGTCTCATACCTAGAGGCTTGAACCTAACTCATTCTCTTCTCACACATCTGAACCCTGAAGTGCTTCAACGATGAGATAAAGATGATGCCATATCACTGCCACAATGTGCAGTAGTTCAAGCTTCGATCTCCATAATTCATGCCACAATAGATATATTCGGGAAATAGAGTGCGGCACTTTGTTCCATTGCTAAATCCTCATATTAGTACAGCGTGCTTTAACCTAATGCTTGGGCTCTGATGATGAAGCATTGGCGGACAAATTTAATTACTAGCACAGCCGCTAACTTGCGGCTGGTGAACGCTGAAAGAGTTACTGTCGATAAAAAATTTTCATTTTAAAATAAAACCTAGTAAGATAATGAAACTCTATCTGAGCCAGATAATTAAATTATGAAAAATTCCAAAAGTTAATCATTTAAATGTGGCAATCATATAATGTTACAGTAATTTCTTAATATGTTTAGGTAAATGTTAAAAAGTAAACAAGGTAACGGATGCATTTATAAATGCAAAGAAGTTATAAACAATAAATCTGATTCATTGATTTTGGAGAACGACTAAGAATATACCAGCATCTTCAATGCATAACCATCAGATTATAATTTAAGATTAAAAGATCATTAATTGTGCCCATCTCCAATAGATATACGCCTTTCGGCGTAATTATATACTTCTTTATTATTATTTATTTCAATAAGTATTTATTATGATTTTTTTGGAAATTTTTTATATTCTTGATATTATTATTATTTAAATAATATGAGACATGACATGCATCTAGAAGATGAATTATACAATTGGTATATGTAGTGAAAGAAAGAAAATCACTCATACAATTTGCATTTTTTAAAAATCAAATTTTTAAAGAGATTCAAGGGAATCATTGAAGACAAATTCTTTTTGAAACTCTCCATACTACAACAAAAAGGAAATGTCAATGAATTCATGTATCAATGGCAAGCTATCACCACACGAGTATTTGGGCTATCTAGATATCAATTACTCTAATCTTATCTGGGAGGTATTAAACTGCATATCCAAAATGAATTAAAAAAGCATCATGTTCCGTCCATTGAAGTAGCAAGGCATAAGGAAAAAGTGACAGAAGTAAAACTTGAAGGATTCCAATCAAGATTTGGCAAAGCTTATTCAATAAGGAATGAACCACAAACCATAGACACAGATGAAGATAAATATATACCTACACACATACGAGACGCTAAAACAAGTTTGGAGGCTCAAAGAATGAAAGAAGAAAAATGTAGATGTTGTAGAGAAAGATGGGATTCAAGACATATGTGTCACACATAAGATAATCCAAAGAAATTATATACATGCAAAGTAGAAGAGAATGATGAATCACATACAGAAGAGTCAGAAGGTGAGAAGGTAGAGGATCCCCAAAATATCTCATCATGCTCGTAAGGAGACAACACACCAAGGATATCAATTGTGGTCATTATAGGCATCATCCAACCTTAGACTCTTAAATTAAAGGGACATATAAAAAATGATAATGTTTGTTACACATCAAAATTCATCACTTAGAAAGTGTCACAAGTGTCATACTTTCATTGTCGCAATTGTCTCATCTCGAACGACACCATAAAAACACTTGATACAACCCCTAAAACATGTTAGAAGAAGAAGCCCCATCATTTGACAATCAGAACAAGTTTTTTACCTGGGGAATTACTCATCTTTCTGACATTTTGGAAGAACAGTGCTCCCATACTCATATATAGGGAGTGCTAGTGCTCCTTGACCATCTCAAGGGGGCGCTACAGTGCTCTGTTATCCACTTCAAGGGAACATTGTGTTGGTTGAGGGAATATTGGAGGAAATCCCACTTTGTTCTAAAAGACAACTATGGATGGCTTGGGTTAGTTTGGCTCGAATCTGACTCCATGGTTGCATCTAAGGAAGAAATCACAACTAATGGATCCATATCCTCAACCAATTCCAAAAATACTCAAGGTGGTTGAGCCTCTCAAAGATCATAAATAGAGACATTTCCATGGTGAAATGAAGGAGAAATCAACAAAGCATTGTTATTTTGATTGTGGATCTTTTGAGCAAGGGTTGGACGAGAAGGACTTGGAGAGGCTACTGCAACATCATCTAAAGATTGTAAGTTTTCCCTTCTAAGTTGTCATTAATATACTTGTCCTATTTCCTTCAAGTGTATGCTTACATGTGCTTGCTTATGGTTGTCTTAATCTGCATAGATGAATTGATTTTGTCTAATATGTTAGAGTAGGAGACAATTGTTTGTTTCTTGCTATCCATTGTAGGTACTGATTTGCGTCGGGAGTCAGATTGAGCTCGCAGATTGGAGCGGCTTGGAAAAACATTATAAATGAGGTACATAATAATTCCCCCTCCTTTTCTCTTTTTCGATGGAAAAAATGAATTTATAGGAATGATAGTGTCCAAATGTAACTTTCTGTCTTGGTATAAGGGTCTGTAATCCAAGGGAAAGTTCACCTGTCTGTAGGTGAATATTTCCGTAATAGAAATTGGCAACTCCACTCGGGAATTGATCCAGATTTTATGAGAAGAACAAAATGAATACAAATTATTAATAAGTTCTTAACATAAAATAACAGAGAGATAGTAAAATTGGTTTTCTATTCAATAACGAAATAAACCGAAACTGTAAAATGCAGCAAAAACAAGCTTGCTGGAATGGTGGTGTCTTATCTCTTAGAAGAGATGTGACGACAACGCACATTCACAAGAAGAAGGTTACAATGAGGCTTTGAAAGCCTTTTTACAATAATAAAGAATGTCAAAAACCCTAGACATCCAAAAACCTAACCCTAGGAGATGAAGCACCAAAAGTCATGTGGGCCCCGTTTGGGTAAGTTAGTACTTCAACTTCCCAGGGTTGTAACTTTTGCATACGATCTCTGTTTTAGGCGTGTGATAGCCCGTTGGAAAGGTATCATCGAGGAGATTCATTTTGGGGGCTCAATCATGCATTTGAATATCATTGAGGAGCTCGATACTGAAAAACCTTCATTTAGGCCCTCAAAATGGCCCTGGAAGTTAAAACTGCTAAAAATAGTAAATTGCCAAAAATGTCAGAAAACTGTTTTGAGCTAGTTGGAAAAGGTGGGTGGCCACCGATATCCATCTGGATCAATCCTCCCTCCTTAAGAAGCAATGGTCTCCATTGTGTTGAGGTCCCCCATTAGATGAGTAAATTTCTGTTGAATTTGGCCTCGGGTGAGCCACTTGCCTTGGTGCAGGAGCTGCCCTGCTTTGACGACTCGATAAAGATGGATCCTTTGTTGTCGAGTGCCCTTGATCTGTCTGTCCACAATCTGATCATTGGATTCCTTTTGTATGTAGTCGGGGTTGAGCTCTGTTGGTGTCAGTTGTTATGCTACTTCTGAGGTGTCCAATAATGGTGGGAAATAAGGGCAAAGGAGATCCATGTTGAACACTGGGTGTAGGCCAAGGAAAGGAGGAATGTTGAGCTCAAAAGAATTATGCCCCACAGTCTTGGTGATAGTGTACGGTCCATAACAGAGTGGGAGAAGCTTCCGATGGGGTCCTATAAGGTGTTCTTTCTGCAAGTGCAACCAAACTTTGTCGCCCACCTGAAACTTATGCGACACCCGATGTTGATCATGGCGCTATTTGTACTTGTCATTGGACTTTTGTAGGATATCTTGAACCTGTTGGCGGATGTGTTGGATTCACTCAATGAACCGGGTGGCTTTGTCAGCTTCATTTGGAGCAGGAGATGATTCAGTCGAGGTGACCGCAAGGGGAAGTGCAACATCTATGGGACCCAATGGTTGGAATCCCAACCCCACTTGAAAGGGGATATGGTCGGTTGAGCTATGCAAGGCTCGGTTGTAGCTATGCTAGACATAGGGAAGGCTCTCATCCCATGTGCGAGGGTTCTTTGAATTATACATGCGAAGGATATGCACAATCATTCGATTTACAACCTCGGTTTGGCCATCTGTCTGGGGGTGGAAGGTCGTGGATTTGGTGAACTTGGTGTCCAGCAGTGCCCAGAGGCTCAACCAAAATGTGCTGAGAAATTAACTATCCTGATCTGAGACAATGGTTTGTGGGATTCCAAAATGTACCTAGACTCGTTCAAAGCAGAGCTTGGCAGTGGCCTCTTCTGTGATGCTCTTCTTGCAGGCAACCATAATCGCCATCTTAGAAAAGCGATGAACAACTACAAAAACATAGTCATTTTCCTGCTTGGTGGATGGGAGGCCCGACATGTAATCCATTGAGATGGATTCCCATGGCCTGTCAAGAGTAGGAAGAGGGGTGTACAGGCCCTGTTTCTTAGTGGTCAGTTTGGAAATAGTACAGGCAGTGCAGGACCTGATATACTTGCCGACCTCCTGTCGAAGTTTCGGCGAGTAGAAATGTTTTTGTAGCATCACCACTGTCTTTTCGATGCCAAAGTGTCCTTCCACCCGACTGTAGTGGGCTTCCCAGATCAACATCTCTCACTCACTTGATGGAACACAGATATGGCCCAGACGACACAACAACCCATCCTGAAGATGGAAATTATCGACAACTGCATTTGCACCCAACATTTGGAAGGTGGTGGCGAAGTCAGGGTATGTCTCATAGAGTTGGGGCCATCCAGATGTCTCATGGCTGGAAGATTCTAGCACCGTGGTGAGTGTCATGACTGGCGGTCTGCTGAGGTAATCAATGACGCGATTGGTGCTTCCTGTTTTATACTTGATGTTGAGGTGGAATTGCTGCAAGTATGTGGACCACTTTTGATGGCGGTCATTCTGCAATGTTCCCTGTGTCTGCATGAACTACAGTGGCTTATGATCAGTGTGGATGATTGTCTCCTTCCCAAGAATGTAATGTCTCCACTGGTGGCATGCTTTCACAATGCAGTACATTTCTTTGTCGTAAGTAGGGTACTTATGGACAGTATCTGACAGTGTCTCACTATGATAGGCCACGGGGTGGCCATGCTGAGTGAGAATGGCTCCCACAGCATATTCTGAAGCATCTGTCTCGATCTCAAAGGGATGCTGCAGGTCTGGTAGTGAAATTACTGGGGATGAGCACAAGCGCTGCTTCAAATCATCAAATGCTTGTTGTTTGGACCAGCCCCATGCAAATTTCGCCTTACCACCACCCCTGTTTATTTGGCTAAGGGCCCATGCAATATGGGAGAAACCCAACACGAACCTTCGATATAAATTAGCAAGTCCCAAGCAACTCCGAAGCTCAATGAGTGTTGTTGGGGCTGGCCAGTCATGGATAACTTGTATATTGGCTGGATCCACATGTACGCCATGTTGATCAATGATGTAGCCCAGGTAATGGATCCTGTCCATGCCAAAGGACCATTTTTCCAGGTTGGCATATAGCTTGTGYTGTCGCAGGGTGTGTAGAACCTGCTGAATATGTTGCAAGTGTTCATCCCAAGTCTTGTTGTAAATTAGAATGTCATCCAGATACACCACTACAAAAGTATTGGTGAATGGTCATAGGATATCATCCATCATCCTCATGAAAGTGGCTGGAGCATTTTTCAAACCAAAGGGCATGACCAACCATTCAAAAAGTCCTTCCTTTGACTTGAAGGCGGTTTTCCATACATCTGTCTATTCTATCGGGACCTGGTGGTAGCCAAACTTTAGATCAATCTTACTGAAGTATTTGGCCCCCGTTAGTTGATCAAGGAGGTCATCGATTCGGGGAATCGGGTACCGGTTTCTGACAGTGATTTTATTCAAAGCTCAGTAATCAATACAGAGTCGCCAGGTTCCATCTTTCTTTTGTACCAGCACGATTGGGCTCCCGCAAGGTGATGAGATGGGGTGGATGTGCCCCTTGTGGAGTAGTTCTTGGATCTGTCACTTGATCTCCTCATTCTCTAACAAAGAGCGACGATAGACTGGCCCATTGGGCAGTGATGTGCCGAGGGTCAGATCGATGGGGTGCTTGACCTGGCAGTGCAGAGGTACCCCTGTAGGTGAGGAGAAGATATCTGAGTATTCTTCCATGACCTTATCTACTTGCTTTTGCTGTGTGGAGAGGTCGACTGCAAGGACCCTGGATGTGGCTGCGATCTTTCGCTTATTCTGAGAGTGAATCACGAAGAAGACAAAATTCCCCGTCTAAGATATGATATTCCTGCATTGCTTCGCAGAGATCAAGGAAATAACACTAGGTGGGACTGCCTCGAGTATCCTGTACAAATTCCTGTTCCATAAATATACAGCATGACGTTTCCATAAATAATGTTGGCCCAAAAGAACATTGCAAACTTTGAGAGGAGCAACATCACACAATACCTTGTCTTTGAAGGGCTTGATGTTGTACGATAGTCGACATTGTTGGCTGACGTGGAGATCACTTCCTTGGCGGAGCCATCCAATGGTGTAGGGTTGTGGGTGCGACGTTATTGGCAGGGCCAACCACTTGATGACCTCTGTTGAGATGAGATTCTTTTGGCTACCGCTATCAACGATGAAGTGCAATGGGGTGCCTTTTACCCACATCTGTGAATGGAAGAGGCACTTTCCTTCTTATGGCTCGTTTGGTTCACTAGGCTGGAGCTTGGTGGTAGCAACGATGGCACTGGGTTCCATGTCAATGATCCGTCTTCCCCTTTCTGGTTCTGTCTCAGAGTCAGAATCTACATCTAATTCAGAGGCTTTCACTTCGACCACCAGTGACTTCTTTGAGAGGCAGTCAACAGTGTTATGCCAAGGGCTCTTATGGAAGTCGCACCACTTCTCGGTATCTTTCTTTGTCTTTCCAGTGTCCTTCTTTGCTTGCAGATTGTACTGGTTGTCCTAATACTATCCATCTTTTCTCTGTCCTTTGTTCGGTGGGTTGGGGCCGCCCTTTCCTGGCTTTTGTTGTGAGGGGTTCCCAAGCCCAATTTTTTTTGTCTTTTGTTTGAGCTTCTGCTCGATTTTGACGGCATATCGGTAGGCCACGCCCAAGGATAAGATGTCCAGAAATTCCATTTTGGTATGGATGTATCTATGTAGAGCATTGCGATACTTGAGCACCAGATGTCGCTCCGAATCTTTGATACCCAACTTGGTGTGCAAGGTATGGAAGATATCTATGAAATCTGGCACTGCTCGGTCTCTTTCTTGCCGCAGTGTGGTCCATTTGGTATACAGGTCGTCATAACTTCCGACAAGTTAGTATTGTTCCTTAATAGCATCCCTGAAGGATTCCCAGGTGGTCGTGACTGAAAATAATGAGGTTTCCTCTGTTTACTTTTTGTCATAGAAAGTTTCCCACCAATCTTTGACATGGGGAATGGATTTGGGGAGCACAAAAGTAATCTTTTCTCTATTCGAAAATTTATGAATAGAAAAATACCCTTCTAGTAGATTCAACCACTTGTCTACAACATTTGCATCTATCTGACCTTCAAATATAGGAATATCAAAGTTTATTGGTACCTTGAAGGGGGCGGCCCCTCCGTTTGAAGAAGATGCGTCGTCTGTTGGTAGTCGCCGAAGGATTTGCATGAAACTATTCATCATCTCATTCCTCTATTGCAAGAGGGCTTCCTTAATCAAAAATTTGCAAGGATCTCCTGTCTTGTCATATTTATTTTCTCCTACCATGGGAGGTCACTTGGGCATGCGAGAGCTTCAGTCCTCAAGAGAAACAAGCTCGAGACCCAACTCTTTGTACTCCAATCTCATTACGCACATGCATTAAGACGACAAGGAGAAGACCACTATGATATGACTGATCCAGATTTTATGAGAAGAACGAAATGAATGCATATTATTAACAGGTGCTTAACACAAAATAACAGAGATACAGTAAAAATGGTTTTCTATTCAATAACGAAATAAGTTGAAACTGTAAAATGCAGCGGAAACAAGCTTGTTGGAATGATGGCAGCTTATCTCTGAGAAGAGATGTGACGACAACGCACATTCGCAAGAAGAAGGTTACAATGAGGCTCTGAAATCCTTTTTACAATAAGCAAGAATGCCCAAAACCCTATACATCCAAAAACCTAACCCTAGGAGATGAAGCGCCAAAATTCATGTGGGCCCCGTTTGGGTAAGTTAGTACATCAACTTTCCGGGGTCGTAACTTTTGCATACGATCTCCATTTTAGGCGTGTGATAGCCCATTAGAAAGGTATCATCGAGGGGATTCATTTTGGGGACTCAATCATTCCTTTGAGTATCATTAAGGAGCTCTATACTGAAAATACTTCATTTAGGCCCTCAAAATGGCCCCGAAAGTTAAAACTGCTAAAAATAGTAAATTGCCAAAAATGTCAGAAAACTATTTTGAGCTAGTTGGAAAAGGTGGGTGGCCACCGATATCCATCTGGATCAGGAATGAATTTTTAGTTGTTCTTCCCCTGGTTAGTCCAATACTTTTTCCTATCCTTAGATCCTACTTGTAAGTTTTCCCTTATAAGTTCTCGTTAATATACTTGGCATATTTTCAAGTGTATGTTTACATGTGATTTCCTATGGTTTTCTTAATCTGCATAGATGAATTGATTTTGTCTAATCCATTAGAGTAGGATATAGTCATTTGTTTCTTTCTATCCATTGCAGGTACTGATTTGTGTTAGGAGTCAAATTGAGCTCACGGATTGGAGCGACTTGGAAAAATGATATAAATGAGGTGCATCATACCTCCCCCTCCTCTCTTTTTTGATGGACAAAATGAATTTATAGGAATGGTAGTGTCCAAATGTAATTTTTTGTCTTGGTATAAGGGTCTGTAATCCAAGGGAAAGTTCACCTATCTGTAGGGGGATATTTCCGCAATAGAAATTGGCGACTCCACTGGGGAATGAGTTTTCAGTTGTTCTTCCCTTGGTTCTTCTGAGACTTTTGCATATCCTTATATCCTACTTGTTGATTTCATCTGAAGATTTCATATTATTTGTCTTTGCTAGTTGTCTTACAAATACCTTTACTGAAATTTCATGAGTATTGAGATTTTTTAGTATTTTTCAAACTTTCTTTATAACTATCCCTCCCCTATAGTTCAAACCAAGGCGCTACTGCTTGAACAACGCTCCCCTAGAGCCTTCTAGGAACGCTATAATGCTCTGATGTCTTGGTTACCAGAGCATTGGTTTCCTTTTTCTAGGGAAAATTTCAAGTATTTTTCTTGTTGGGTCTAGCCTTTAGATCTTCCTCTTTAGCTCAAAGATTATTATGTTTGACCTTGGCTCTTGTTTGATTATAAAATTTCTATCCTTCATTCTTTTTAGTCTTTATTGAGTTTGTATTTTCTTTCTTTATTAAAAAATTGACCCTTTCTCTCTCAGATTTGGTTTCCCTTTTTGCAACTCTTTTCGATTATCCGATTGATTAGAGGAAATCACAAGAAATATTGTTCATCACAGGTATATTGATTTCCTTCTCTTTGATCTCTTACTCAATTCTTGAAGACCATAGAGTATGACTTTTTTTTATTTCTTAGTGTTTTTGGATCTTTGATTGAGTAGTTTGATATTTTTTTTCTTTCGATCTCTTGTATATTGTTGCGAGTATCTTTTTTGTATGCTCTTTTGATCCATTCTCTTTTTTATCCTCATAGTGAACTATTTCATTATTAGTGAAATAACGAAGCATTAGATAAACATCATTGTTTTTTATCTAAAATCGAACAAAGAAGGATTTATATGAGTTGGTTTTGGATATTGAAAGGTTTTTCTTTTTGATCATTTGGCGAATGTGTGAATTCTTGTTTGGTAACAAATAGCATAAATTTTTTGTATTTTTTTTTAGTGTTTGTTAATGACGAAAAGAAAGAAGCTATTCTCTTTCCAATAGCTAGAAGTTCATTGAAAGGAAATTTGCATATCATTCTTTTTACCTTCTTGTGGAGTCTAGTCTCAAAATATCATTATTTTCACTATCATTCACCCTTGAGTTACGAACAACCAAAAAAATAAGCGCTGATTAAAATTGTACTAGAGACTTTTGTTTTTATATCTTTACATCAACAATAGACTAGGAATAGAGCTTTGGAATAGGCTATGAGGGTAACTCTCCAAATCATTAAACAAAAACATAGAATCTTGTGATAGGGAGAGAAAATCCAACTTTCGTATAAGCATATCTTGGATCCCCCTCTCACACAGGGGTTAAACACGAGGTCGCGTGCGGGAGAGAAACATAGATTATCCCTTTGAGGCTTAACCAATTGTAGCGGAACGATCGTATATTGGGGTTTCTTCCTGAGAATCAATTGTTTTCATTTGGTCTCACAACTTTGTGAATTCTAAATCTGTTCGAGGTCCTCAGGAGTTTACCGGTCCAATTGTCCTCAGTTTTGTTGAATAATGCCGGACTTGATATCTTGCCTATACGTTCAGATCCAACTATCCACTCTACCTGCCCATAGGCTGACTGCGAGTTGGTAACCTTAGTGGCCATAATATTTATTTTCTTTACAGGAGGTGACGACGAAGGGAAGTCTTTGATGTACCTGGATTAGACATTGGTCAAACTCACTCGGGCTCCTTGGAGGGTAACTCATGTGTAAAACCATGAGGGAAATTGTAGCAAGGCATAAGTATGTTAAGTAGGTAACCAACGTAACTGTTCCAACCGCTCAATCCTATCCCCTTCTCACTTGTTCATGCGATGTTGGATTTCATCACTAACTAGTAAGTTCATTGAGAGAAGTTATTGTTTTGTTTGTTGGTTTTTCTAGATTTTTAGCGAATGTTGTTTGTTCACCCTAGTTGTCCTTAAGATTGGTACTGTAGCTGAAAAAGGTCTTCATCGATCATGTAGGATGCAAGGGTTTCCTCCAGAAGGCTACGAACCCTTACCTCCTAACTCACCTGAAGACACTTATTGTGAAGACGTTGAAAACTCTTCAGACACTGGGAGTGTTGTTACTCCTTTGATTGAACATCCCGAGGGAGATATAATAGCAGCTTAGGAATTTCCTACCCCTCCTTCAAACCCATGTTTGACCAACCCTCTTGATCCACTTCTTTTCAGAGTAGACTCCTCAGGAAAGATCATAGTTGAAAATTATCCTAGGTTACCGTCAAGGCCATACAAAGAACGTGACATGGAATCAGAACACACAAATCCAAATGAAGAATATACAACTTTTGTCTACTCTATTGAAATGGTAGATCCAAATCAAACTCATGTTCATCTTATATGGAGAACTCCATCGGGTCATGATCTTTATGAAAATTTTAATTTGAACTGGCCACTCTTTAACCCTCCACATACATCTGTCACCACCAGTGAAGATGCAGGACCACTGAGTCAGTACCCTGACCACCTTGCCAGAAAACACTCAATATTGCTACCACTTCAAGACAAGTAATGAGTGAAACAAGGCTTGTACTACCTAGTCATTTACAAAGTATGATGAGAGTCACACTAACAATTCCTTTTCAAGCAACAAATTCATACATACCAAAAAATATCGTTGGGAAACCTTCACATCATAGAATGCAAAACCCTGTCATACCACAAAACCCAACTATAGGACAAGTCCCTACTGGGGATAAATCCTCTATTAGCGGACAAATCCTTCCTGGGGGGAAACCCTGGTTCAATGGAAAAATCTCGACTGGGGGGAAACCCTCATTCATTGGACAAATCTCGACAATGGGGCAACCCTTGTTCAAGGGAAAAATACCAGTTTCTACCCAACCTATGGCAGGGGGAAATTTTCAAAATTATTTTTTTAGAAACCCACAACAATCATAGGGACCACCCTAGGGAGGACCTCTTAATCAACCATATTAGGGAGGATCTTCAAATCCCAACCCACAAGGAGGATCTCTAAATGTCAATCCTTCTGGACTATATTCTAGACAAACCTTCCCACTTGGGGTCCTCAAGTGCAATCATCTTTTCATCCATAGGGTCAAATCAGTTTCCCTCCTCAGAATCAACCTAGTTACCCTCCTCAGAATCAACCTGGTTACCATCCTAAAGGTCAACCTAGTTACCCTCCTTAGGGACAACCTTGTTACCCTCCTAAGGACCAAATTGGTAATCCTCCCCAAGGTCAAACTGGTTATCCCCCTTTGGGTTACAATGGTTATCCTCCACAAGGAAAAATGGGTTTTCCCTCATCTTTTACGCAAATTCCTCAAAAAATGAATCTTAATTTTACTGGCCAAAATACACAACATCGACATATGGGAGGACCTTCTAGATACAAATTTCCACCACAACCAATTTACGGTCCTAGTGGTGTCCTTATGCCTCACCAGTATCATCAACAAAGTAATCGATAGTTACCTTTCCTTCCTACTTTAGATCTACCGGATCTGTCAAGATTAACAAACAATCACATATTGCACTCCCCTTTTTGGCTAGTAATTCCAACCAAATTACCATCTGATATTCCAAAATTTGACGGTAAACCTTGAGAAGACCCAAATAACTGCATCATGACATTTCATCTTTGGTGTTCATCAAACTCATTGATGAATGACTCTATTTGTTTGCATATTTTCTAGTGTACTCTTAAAGGTTCAACAAAAAAATGGTACATTGAGTTACAATGTGGATCTTTTCAAGATTTCAATTCCCTTGCCATGGCTTTCCTCACCCATTTCCAATTTTTGATCAAATAAAAAAACGACATGGAACTTTTGACCTCCCTTCGTTAGACTAAATCTGTACATATTTCAGATCATATACATGAGTGGAGATGATGATGATGATTGATCAAAGCCACCATTCCTGACCAGTTGTTGGATGAATGGTTCACAAAATCTTTGTTACCTCCTGTTGCTCACGATGTAGAAATGGGAGATGTAGTTACAGAAGAGGAAGCCATTGCTCATGCCAAGTATTTGGATCTAGTTTATTCCCAATTTAGTACTTTGTATGAACTGATCCCAAACTCTCCCCGTACATCAACCGATCCATCGAAACCATATTCCACCTCTCATTTAGATGGTGTTATTGGTTCCATCAAAACCTAGCCTATCTCACAGTCGAATGGGAAAACCAATCATGCAGTAACTACCTCGACTACACTGCAGACTCCCATCTCATCAAATTCCACCCCTACTAAATTTTATGAAGTAAATGAAATTAAATCTAATTCACCACCACAATCAGGGGGGGAAAAGAAAACTTAGAATAAATCCAAGAAAAATAATAATCAAACCAAATACAAAAACACAAGCACAACCACCTGCTGCTAAAAATAAACCACAATGCAAGCCAAAATTTCCCTGTCTCATTTGTGTTGAAGATCATTACACATGATACTGTCCCCACCAGGAAGAAGTATCTAAATTATTTAAAGGAAAATTCTCAACCTGTTGTTTTGATGCATCCTTTTCCAAAACAGTATTCACTGGTCACACAAAATATTGCACTTCCTCAAGGAGGAAACCCTAGTCATCCTCCTAAAGAGGATGCTTCCTCAAGTTCGCACATTTATATGTTTAACAATGTATATTTGACCACCAGGACTACCACATATGACACATCTCCAGGAAAACCCGGTAAATAAATTGTAAATAACGTAACTCCGACTGATCCACCTTCCAATTTTACTACCCCTCCATCTGGACCTCTCCAAATTGAGAAACCCATCTTTGAATCAATCTTACATTTGCCCAAGAGTACTATTAGAAATTTGAACTTTAATCCTAACTCTCATTCCACCGAGAACTACAACATTGTTGAAGATTTGGCCCAAGCACCTTGTGCGATGTTGGCTCTCAAGGTTCTGTAACACTTCCCTAGCTAACGCAGAACTCTCTTGGAGGAAATTGGAGCTATAGATCCAAAGTCCTCCAATACCATCACCTTTAACCTGAATAATTATAAATCGAGGTTCTCTCACCAACTTACATTCCAAATTGATGTTGTTGTTCATAATCAACATAATCATCGCACTATATTAGATGAGGGAGCATCAACCTGTGTCATGTCCTTAACCTATTGGAAAGGCCTTAAATCACTTGGTCTTAATCAATCTCCTATCATGTTAAAAGAATTTGATGGATGAGGTTTCAAACCTCATGGAATGTTACAATCATTAGTCGTTCAACTGGGAGGGAAATTGTTTCCGTCGATGTGGAAGTAGTCGACGCTCGTCTAGATTAGAACTTGTTGATTGGAAGAAGTTAGTTTTATGCTATGACTTTTGTGGCCTCCTAAGTGTTTTGATGTATTTATTTTCCTCATTAAGGAAAAATAGTGACCATCGATCAGTTAGATTACTGCACCCCTGATGCTCGCAATCAAACATCCAACAATATTCCATTTTTGGGGGATTCAAAGATTACTTATGAAAGTGTAGGGGTAGGTATACTGAAATATTCTTCGCTCATGGGAACTTTCCCCACATCCGTTCCCTCCAACTATGGAACATATCGCAACGATCAATATGATTTCGACTATGGTACATCAATCCATTGAATCATCTGATGCATGGATTGTACCTAGTCCTTTAGAATTTGATACACTAGGTGACACTATGCCACTTAGTCCCACCAAGGATGAGTACAATGTTGTTCAATCCTCCTCTCCTTCACCTGATGACCAATATCTATTGGTGTCTAATTCCTATTCGTTACCATCCTGGTTAGATTCCCTATCCTTCACTTTTGATTACATCCTATGGATATTTCCATCCGATGAAATCCATTATGGAAATGCTTAATATCGAGGAGGAAACATGGGATGACAACCACCATCGCTCATCCTTTCTTCCCAGTTTAGATCAAATTGAGAAATATATTTCATCCATCTTTCCAATCGATATTTTCAATGATCCCCAATCTTTGATACTCACTCAGGATACAATCTCCGAGGGAAATGTGGGAAATATATCACAAACCATCAGCGTTGACATATCTGAAAAAGAAGGTGTCGTGGAAAACATACAACTAGGTATGAATTGTTCAACTGGTGAAATTAAAAATTACACCACCTTTTTAAAATAATTTCATGACATTTTCTCCTGGAGCTATAAAGAAACGTGAGGGATCAACCCTTTGATCATTGTGCATGAAATCAAAACTTACCATGGATTTAAACCTGTAAGACAAAAACTTTGCCATGTTCATATTAAGAAAATGGCGCCAATCAAGTTAGAAGTAGAAAATTTACTGAAATATGGTTTCATTTACCCTATACCTCTGACCGAATGGGTTTCCAACATCATTCTCTTCACCAAGAAACAAGGGACAATTCACATTTGTGTCGACTATTAGGATCTCAATAAGGCTTGTCCAAAATATAATTACCCTATGCCCTTAATCAACCAAATAATCGATAATTGTGTAGGGAGCGTCGTTTTCTCTTTTATGGATGGATTCTCTGGCTACAACCAGATTGATATTTTATCGGATGATCAACAAAAAATAAGCATCATCTGCCCGTGGGGGACTTTCGCATATCAAAAATTACATTTTGGCCTTAAAAATGCTGGAGCCACTTTTCAACAGGCTATGTCGTATGCTTTCCACAATATCAAGCATATTGTTGAGCCCTATATATATGAATTGCCAACTCATTTGGCTCATCGACAAGATCATATTGGTCATCTAAGAGTGATGTTTCTTCGATGTAGGAATTACAACATACGTTTGAACCCCCCAAAAATAATTTTTGTTGTAGAATCAGGGAGACTCCTCGGCTTCATAGTATCTAAAGATGAGATTCAGGTGGATCCCTTAAAAGTAAAATATATCCTAGCTTTACCTCCTCCCAACAATCTTACACAAATCCAAAGTTTGCAATGGAAGGAAAAATTTATGCATCGTTTCATCTGCAATTACGCTGAAATCACAAAAGGATTTATGAGACTGATGCAAAAGGATGTCCCTTTCATGTGGGATGCAATTTATTAATGCTCATTCAATGATATCAAACATGATTTAACAAATATTGCACAGTTGTTACATCCCCCCAACTATGCGAGAGATTACATCCTTTATTTGGCTACCTCTTCTTCCACTATTTCCATGCTTTTAGTACAATAGGATGATTACGGTGAAAAACATGTGATCTACTATTTAAGTAAGAGCCTTTTAGGTCCTGAACTTTGTTATTCACATGTTGAAAAGTTGGATTTGGCGGAAGTCATTGTTGTCCAAAGGTTTCAACACTGCATTTTTCTTTGAACTACCACAATCATTGTCGACTTGAACCCCATGTACCACATATTGACTTGTCAAGCACTTGGGGGAAAATATTCCAAATGGACCATCATTCTCCAAGAATTCGATATCGAGATCACCAAATCCAAAGCAAAGAAATCATTGGTTTTTGTTGAGTTGATATGTGATCTTCCCCATATCGATGAGGACACTAAGCATAATGATTTCCTTTTAGATGAGTCATTGTTCCTTATCAATATGTTTGACCTTATGGTATGGAGATAGTATTTTATATCTCCAGACCCAACGGTTCTAGCTAGGTATTTCATGTGATGAACGACATCACATTAGAAACCATTCAAATTACTACCTTATCGTTGGCGACACTTTCTATCTCCTAGGTATTGTTATTGTTTTATGACATTTCTTAATGCATGAAGAAGCTGAGCGAGTTCCAAATGAATGTCACCTTGGAGCTTGTGGTGGTCATCTTTCTGGGATGGATACAACCTAAAAAATATTACGTGTCGATTATCTTTGGCCTTCCATATTCAAAGATTGCATTGAGTCCATTAAAAAATTCCCACCCTGTCAAATCTTTAAGAAGAAAGCACATACCCACCCAACTCCAGTCCATCCAATTGTCTCCATCGGCCCCTTTTCAAAATAGTGTATTTATTTCATGCAATGTAAGCCTACCTCATCCGAGGGGCATGATTATATTATCATCGCAGTCGATTATTTCACTAAATGGGCTAAGGCTACGCCTATATTTCTTAACGATGGTCAAAATGAAACACTTTTCTTGTTCAATCACATAATATCTCACTTCGAAGTCCCACAATGTATTTTAATTGATCATGGATCCCATTTCCAAAACTAGATGACGGGTTAATTCCACACTAAGTTGGGTTTTCATCATGAAAACTCATCCCCTTACTATCCTCAGGTAAATGGACAAGTTGAATCCATCAACAAAGTCCTGAATACCATGCTTCAATGCATGGTGGGGGTGAACAAAACCTCTTGGAATTTGCAACTCTTCTCAACGCTCTAGTCCTATCAGACTTCAGTTAAAACTTCCACTGGATTCACACTCTTCCAGTTGGTATATGGGTTGGAAGCGGTGTTTCCAATTGATTGCGATATTCCTTCCATGAAACTAACCATAGCGATCCTACCCCACACTTCTTCCGAACAAGAACGATTTATATATATATTGAAGTTGTATGAGACCCGTCATGATGCTACTCTCATTGATGATTCATATAAAAAATGCATCAAGACCCAATATGATAAAATCGTTTGACCTCACATATTTGTAGAAGGAGATATGGTCCTATTCTATGACCAAGATCACGACAAACTTGGTGTAGGTAAGTTAGAACCTATGTGGAATGGACCATACATAATAAAGCATGTTCTATAGAGAGGTGCCTACGAGTTAGTGTATTACGATGTATTATCTCTCGGTGAGCCTCGAAATGGGCTTTACCTGAAAAATTACTATGCATAGAATATCTCACATGTGTGCTTTGTACATTATTGTACCATATGTTTTTGGTTTGGTGTGTCTTTACTTTTGCATGCACAAGTTTTTCCCCATCTTTAGTTGCTTATACTTTGCTTTATGCTTGAATGTGCAGATGTCATCATCCTTTCCTATCTATTCAGTATTTGCAGATGGCACTAATCGACATAACCAAAACCTATCTTTTGTGGCTTGGATCATCTACCACTCTGGAAAGTTAGTGATTTCAGGAGGAATTTGCCTCAGATATGTAACCAATAACATTGCAGAATATCATGCCATAATTGGAATTTTAACCGAAGCTTCTTCTTTAGGTATATCTCAATTGATTATCAACCTTGACTCTCAACTCGTGGTCCGTCAACTTAACTGTGTTTATACTATTTGTAATCCATTTTTTCTATGTCTCTATCTAATAGTTCACTGTCTCGATAGATCTTTTGAATTCATAGAATATAGACATATATCGAGAGAACTTAATACGATTATAGATTCGTTAGCAAATTATATGTTGGATTATCACATTACACATATATAAGAATTCCAAACATAAAGCATATAAATAAAAAATGTCACATTATTTAAAAACATAAGTAGCCATGGAAAAATCATATATATATGTCTGTATATAAAGCAACAAAAGTGTGTCAAAATACATCATCCAAAAAACTACATAGAAGGGAAAAAATTTGGGCCATTATGCCCATAACACCGTCATAAAAGACTATTATGACATGAGACTCTACTCGTCCTCTTGCACTACACTGTTCTTAAGATAACACATAACCTCTCTAGCCACATGCCACAACAAGTGACTGAGGCCTTCCAACACTCCGACTGTGTGCCTCTAAAGGTGAAAAGGTACATTCCATATCCTTATAGAGAGAACAACCATGGTCAATCCACAGAGGTTCCTCTCTACCTCATGAAGTCCTCTTACTCCAACACCGGCCTCTACTGCTACCTGAACATCACCATAACATTTGAATGCTGACATCCCTGCCATATGTGACACACCTTTGTCCGCATGATAAAAAAAAATGATTTAGATCCCTCATTGTACAACAAATCTCTCTCTCTCTCTTTCTCTCTCTCTCTCTCTCTCTCTCTCTCTCTT
>ML788131.1:555212-575679 GCA_009831015.1 Picea engelmannii | reverse complement strand
TATATATATATATATATATATATATATATATAAACAAAAACCATTGTTGCAAGGTCATTATATTTCATGTTTTACCTGATGCATCCTACTATGCCCCTTTACGGAGCACTAAGTATTCATTGCCCCTAAAATCAATCCCAGCATAAGGGTAATCCTATATCACCATGATCTGACTTCTCCACCATGCGAAGTTAGCAGTAAAATGAAAATTTGAGGGCTCATTCCCCAACTGAGGCAAGAGGCTTGTCCATCTATCCATTTGGGGCTCAGATGCAGGGCATGCTATCAATTCAACATGTGGTTGCATCATTAGAAATTTGATCTTTGATATTTCTTATAAACCCTACACACCAATTAAAGATCTTGTGTTCAAGACATTGAATAGCATACACTATCTGCAATTTGGAAGAAAGATGGGGACTAGTGCTTCCTGCTAGTTTAGTGATGGTAAAAAGGATAGATCGAAGAGGAATATCCCTCACATATTTAATAAAAATTCTTCCCCCTTTGTTTTGCGATCCCGACACACAATAATGAGAGATGTATGCATCTATTGACAATGTCATGGATCGATGTCTAGATAAGATGATGGGTGCTACCCTCATCGAGAGCCCTGTTAGGAAGTACACATACTCAATATTGATCTCAAGAATATGATATTCCACTCTAAATTATTTTTCATCACTGTCCCACGGTGCAATCAAATTCTCAAGTCGAAGGACTTTCTTCTGCATGTTCTATAGCTTGAAATATTTCAACAATACACGGTTTTGAAGAGTTTCCCTTGCTTGAGGGTCTTGCAAAGCATCCATATCATCAAAATCATTATCTATTTCTTTCCATTCGATCAATTTGGCCAATGAAAACCTGCAAACCAACAAGAAAACCCATTAGCCAATTTTTCAAAGAGGAAAAAATCTTTTTCATGGGGAAAAAACTAAATAAATAAATAAATTTTGTGCCCAGCGCGCCCTTGAAGACTAAATTAGTTCTCTAGTGTGCCCTCAAAGGAGACATGAGGGTGATGAAATATAAACTTGTGCCCCCCCTCCGATTACCTAGGGGAGCAGTGATTTAGTTTCACACTATGGGAATTCCTAAAGGACCAAAACACATGAAATAAGAACTGAAATTAAAAAAGAAAGCATGCAAAATGATGGGGAAGATCAGACCACCAACCTGGTCCTGACGAAACTAAAAATGATCGCATGTAGCTCCCGCAATCGACGCTAGAATAATTGCTCTAAAAGAGGGAAAACTAAAGAGAAAAGGGAAAATTGCAAAGTGAAAGGTGAAAATGAATTGTTTTTTACCCTAATTGATGTTTTAACATTTCTAAATTAAAGTCATTTAACCCCTTTTTACATTAGTAATGTTTTTTTTCGAGTTTTTCCAATTATCGTCAATTTTAAAATGAATTGCTAACGGTTTTTGCCCAGAATGATTTGTTTATGCAGATATATACATAATAGAATTTGTTGATGACCTTATAAATCTAGTGAGAAAAATTCGTCACACTTCGAGCTCATTAAAATATGAAGAGTCATTTGTTGGGCGGTAGTTTAACCCTTTTTCGGTCCTAGTAGACTAACTATGAAAAATGAATGCTCTAGTCAATATCAACTAGAAGAGTTCTCTGTGATGTTATTTTAACTTTTTTAGACCTCGGTGTCTAAAATTATGAGAAAGGACAACCCTAGAGTTTTCTTTAAGTTATTTTCAAACTCCCTAAACATGAAAAATAACAGAGTTTTCCTTCTCTAGACTTGAAGAACTACACATTGAAGGGCCTATCTGGGAACGAACCCTTCCTTCTTCCAGTTCGTTAAATAAAGGAAGAGGAGCTTATCGAAGGTGAGTTATATCGAGCACGTGTTACCCTCCTCGAGCTTGTTAAAAAAAAGAGGTATGCATCTGTCTAGATGGGGGGAGAATTGAAGGAATTGGGTCAAGTTTCTTGAGATCTTTTAAGGAAGCTCTTATGGTCACCCTTGAACACAACACTTGTTTTCACCTCACCATACACTTGGATAATCCATTTTCCTCCACATTGAACCAATCCTATGAGTCTTTATACTCCTTTGGACCATCCAAAGAATGCCATAGTACTTGCTACATTATATTTTGGTCCATTATGAGTCTATGTTGCCAAGTCTTATGTCATGGATTAGTGTTCAAGGGAAGTTTTCGCCTCAAAGTCATTCATCCACAATATTACTAGTTCTTGTATCTGTGTCAGTCCCTTTTTTATCACTTTCTTGTGACAATTTTCATGTCAATTGATGGGGGATACATCAATGCCCTCCATTGATGAGTCTTTTCCTGTTGAATTCAACAAATTATCTTGGAAATAGACTGAGGAACAAATCGGTACCTTCGAACCTGCATGCCTCAATGGAATGCCTCCTCGCATTTGGTAGTGTGTATACATCAATGACCCTTGACCGATTGATTCCACTAATGTTTGACTTCATATCATTATTCACATTCGTTGGATTCTACTTAACGTACCTTAAGATTCATCGACATCAATGGTGATTTCTCTCACGCTTGTTAATGGTATACCTCAATGAATGATACTCAAGTGGTTTCTTCCATGTTCGAAATCAATTACCCAGGTTGCGATGGATATCATTCAAATGATATATATGTTGTAACATAGATCCACTTTGTATTAGTCTATGGCTATTTTCTTATAACATCATAGCTCCACTGTGTATTCTTTCATGGCTACGATCAAGTCGATTCATAGAGGGGTGGATCCACATTGTATATTTGGTGTCCATCTCCTTAGTAAATATCATTTTGGATCCATAGTGTATTTGTTGGCGGTCATGCTTTGAGTCACTTGTATTCTTAGCATAGGTATTCTTTCCTCGGGGATGGAACATATATTAATGTTGTTTGATGGTTGTCTACAACTTCTACCAGGTTCTCCAACTCCATACCCTTTCTTCAAAGAATATACAAAGTGTTTCAACCATCAACATTCCTCTTATGGATTCACACTCTGGGGGGAAATCTGTTACACATAAAAATTCCTCACTTCGACATTTTTCGCGAGTTTCACACTTTCATTGTCGCAGGAGTCTTAAGTGTCACACTTTCATTTTCACAAGTTTTTAAGTGTCACATTCACTTTTACTAAGTGTCTCATCTCGAATGACACAATAAAAACACTTGATACAACCCATGAAACATTTTAGAAGAAGAAGCCCCATCATCTGAAAGTTGGAGAAAGATTTTTACTTGGGGAATTACTCATCTTTTTGACATTTTGGAAGAAAAAAACTCCCCTTCTCATATATATAGGTATCTCTAGCACTCCTTGGCCATCTTAAGGGGGTGCTACACCACTTTGCTGTCCACTTCAAGGGAGTGTTTTGTTGGTTGAGGGAATCTTGGTTGAAATCCCACTTTCTATCACAACTAATGGAGCCATATCCTCAACCAATTCCAAAAATACTCAAGGTGGTTGAGCCTCTCAAATATTATAAATATAGGCATTTCCATGGTGAAATGAAGGATAAATCAATAAAGCATTGTTATTTTGACTATGGATCTTTTGAGCAAGGGTTGGACGAGGAACACTTGGAGAGGCTGTTGCAACATCATCTGAAGATTGTAAGTTTTTTCTTCTAATTTCTCATTAATATACTTGGCCTATTTCCTTCAAGTGTATATTTACATGTGATTGCCTATGGTTTTCTTAATTTGAATAGTTTAATTTATTTTGTCTAATCCATTAGAGTAGGAGATATTCGTTTGTTTCTTGTTGTCCATTGCAGGTACTGATTTGCATCGGGATTCAAATTGAGCTCAGGTATTGGAGTGGCTTGGACAAATGTCATAAACAAGGTACATCATACTTCCCCCTCCTCTCTTTTCCGATGGACACAATGAATTTATAGGAATGCTAATGTCCAAATGTAATTTTATGTCTTGGTATAGGGGTCTATAATCCAATGGAAAGTTCACATGTCCGTAGGGGAATATTTCCGTAACAATGTCACGGTACTAATATATATATAGGAATTACCCACAACTTCCTTGGCATGAGAATGAAAAGGAAACTTAATCTATGTGTATATGCAGTTTGAGACATTAAGGTAATGGTTGTAGATGACAAAAAAATTGAGAATGTAGGAAAGTTCCATAAAGTGAAACCCCAAATACAAGAATTTAATTTGGAATCGAAATTATACACCATACCTCTACGAGCCTAGTGGCTACAAGCATTGGGTACTTATTCGACCAATCATCAAAAACATTTTATTAAATTCAAGTGGTAAGGGAAAAGGTATAATCTACATTGTTTCCAACCCCCCAAACACAAGTTGTGTCATCCCAACAGACTGAAAATATTATTCAAAAAGGGGAAACCAACTACATGATCCAATTCCACCAAATGGATATACAATATTCAAAACAGTATGACTCTAGAGTAGAAGAAGTCCAAGAAATACTTCAAAAACACAAAAAGGTATTTCCATATCTTCCCATGGAGTTACCGCTAGAGGGGAGGATTCAACATATAGTTGAAGTTAATACAAGATCAATCCTGATCAAGGTTAGAAATTATAGATACCCCCATCATCATAAGACAAAAATATAAAGGTTATTCCAAGATCTATTGAATTGTGGTGTTATTACAAAGAGAATAATCCTATATGTAGCTCCAGTAGTGCGAAATAAAGAAAAATATTTTAGGTTATGCATAGACTATTGAGGATTAAAAAAAATAACAATAAAAAAAAAGTTTCCCATTCCATTTATTGAAAAAATGTTGGACGAGCTTCATGGCGCCAAATACTTTTCAAAACTTGAATTGAGATCAGGTTATTACCATATCAGAGTAAGACTAGAAGATGTGGCTAAGACAACGTTTCAAACTCATGAAGGACAATACAAATTTAAAGTGATTCCTTTTGGGTTGACAAATGCCCCAGTTACCTTCCAGGAAACGATGAACAAATTATTCCATCCATACTTAAGGAAATTCGTGCTAGTCTTCTTTGACAACATCCTTATTTATAGTAAGACATGGACAAAACATTTGAAGCACTTAAAACAAGTACTCTCTCTCTTGGAGGAAAACCAATTCTATGAAAAAATATCAAAGTGTACATTTGGGAAAGACTAAGTGGAGCATCTTGGTCACATTATATCAAAAGAAGAGGTCAAGGTATACCCAAAGAAAATCAAGTAAATAATCGAATGGCAGAAGCCAACAAATGTATCTAAGCTAAGAAGATTTCTAGGATTGATTGGATACTATCGTATATTCATAAAAACTATGCTCATATAACTACTCCACTAACAAACCTTCTAAAAAAAAATATATTTCATTGGAGTGAAGAAGCAAGAAGATATTTTGAAGCTATGAAAAAAATAGTTTCCTCAAATCCAGTATTAGCAACACCTAATTTTACAAAATGCTTTGTAATTGAAAGTGATTCCTTGGGTTTTGGAATAAGAGATGTGTTGATGCAAGAAGGACACCCAATAACGTTTGAGAGTAGGAAACTAAACAAAAGAGAGTGCCTACAATTCACATACAACAAGGAAATGCTTTCCATCATGCATGCATTAGTAAAATGGCGAGAATATATTCTAGGAAGCAAGTTATTAATATGTATAGATAATAATAGTCTTCAATATCTACTACAACAAAAAACAATGGCAACCGAACAACAAAAATGGATAAATAAAATTGTCACATTTGATATTGAAATCATACATAAAAAAAGGGAAGGATAATATAGTGGTTGATGCCCTGTCACGAAGGGATGAAGGAATATAATATTTTGTAATATAAGTAGTAATTCTTGAATGGTTGGATGAAATTTGAAGTGAATATGCCAAGAATCCAGAGACTTGTTCATTCATTAATAATTGGAGTCGATATCCCAATTTTTAATGGAGGAATGACATCTTATGGTATAAAGGAAGATCTATCTAAACCCTAATTTAAGATTTAAATATTAGGTTCTAAAAGAGTCACATGACTCCCCGGAAGCAATCCATGTAGGTTTTTTCAAAACCTACTATAATGCATGAAAATCATCTTTTTGAAGGGGATGAATAAGGATATTCATAATTATGTAGCAAAATCTGACCTTTGCCAAAGAAACAAAAGTGAAAGTGTCATGAACCCTAGATTACTCCATCCTTTATACATCCCTAATCAGAAATGGGAAGAAATTTCAATGGATTTCATTGAAGGATTACCCTGTTCATAAGGGAAACATAAAATCCATGTAGTAGTTGACCGACCTACCAAGTATACACATTTAATGGGTTTAAAGAAAACAGATTCTGCAAAACAAACAACTGATTTTTTTGGTAAAACCGTCTACAAATTACATGTGTTTCCCAAGGTTATTGTCAGTGATAGAGATACCAAGTTTAAAGAGATTTTTTGGAAATAATTGGGTAGACAATTTCAAACATCTCTTCATATGAGCTCAACTTACCATCCTTGATATGAACCCCCAAAATGGAAGGATCTAGCCGTAGGTGAAATCAAAGTTCCAATGGGTAAAGATCAGTTGGAGGAAGAACAAAAGGTTGTTTAAGTACTCAAAGAAAAATCAATAGTTGCAAGAAATCGTACGAAGCAACAATATGATCAACACAAGAATAAAAGAGAACTTGAAGTGGGAGAATGAGTTTTTGTAAGACTCCAACCTTATAAACAATTATCTCTTAAGTAGCAAGGAAAAAATAAATTGGCTCCAAGGTTTTATAGACCATATCAGATTAACAATAAATTTAGTCAAGTAGCTTATGGGATAGAATCACCTGACACAAGTCATATCCATAAAGTTTTCCATGTGTCATGCCTTAAAAGAGTATTGGGGAAACATAATAAGGCATAAGCTATGCTTCCTATAATGGACGATGAAGAAAAAAATATTTTAGAGCTAGAAGATGTTATTTCCACAAGAGAGAAAAGACTATCTTCTCGAATAATCACGGAATATCTTATTAAATGGAAGAATCTTTCAGAAGAAGATGTAGTTTGGGAGTCAAATCATTTTTGACAGCTGTATTCTTCATTAACGTTTCTTTGAGGACAAAGAAGTTTTAAGGGAATGGAAATTATATATATATATATATATATATATATATATATATATATATATATATATATATATATATATATAAGTTAGAATAAGAACAAATCGTAAATAAATGACTCATGATTATTAAATGAAGTGACTATTCAAAAACTCACGACTCTTATTCATTTCCCGTGTAATATATAACCGTGGGACTTTTGTAAAAATATATACCATCATCAAATATATTTTAAACATATTATGTACAAATGATTCACATTCTTGTGATTATCGGGCTTTATTCTCCCAACAAAATCTCTCATCTTGGTCTAAGGTAGCCCATCAAGGGAGTGGATAGATACCATGATACATAGAACTAACCCCTAGAATAAAGGTGTTGATGTTGATAAGGGAAATTCCACCGGAGCCCAATGAAGAAGGATTATCTATAAGCCTGGTATCCAAAGAAAAACATATGATGTCATAGCTCTAGAATTAACTACTGAATCTGGAACATGCAGGGGAATTCTTGAAGGGAAACCCCCTCACGTGGTCTAAAACATCTCACACGTGTCTAGGATAATGGCATGAGTAACTAAAGCACTGAATTTTCAAGTATATAAGTCTCAAGCATGTGAGGAAGAGTTGAATTCAATAATGTAAGAAACAAAAAAGGTACCAATGGTAATGAAGAATCCAAAGGAAACAATCCTCTAATCCTAACCCCTAGAATAAAAGTGTTGGATTCAATGGGGGGAGACCCATAGGAACCAAGAAAAAAGAAACTTCTTGGGACCAACACAAGGTGACAATCATAATGTAATAGACATATACTGACACCAAGGATGGATGGATGGAAGGAAAATAGAGTTGGACTCAATACTTCCCTTGTTTAGAGAAAATATGCAGGGATGACCTGGTATAAAATGAAGACATTCCAAATGGAATGGTCGATGATTGGGCATAATATTTGTCAAGAGAATCAATGAGAAAACTAGAGGTTGATAGATGGGAAATACGTGATGGAAATGACTCATCGAGTTGTTTAAAAACTACAACACGACACAATGTGGAACTGAAGAGACTCCATTGGACACAAGGGTTACTCATCTTTGATGCTCTGAACAAGGGAAACATAAGAATGTTTCAAAAGTGTGAACCGATTAAATGGGAAGGAAAAGGCCTCCATAATAATGATAAAGGTGTTGGAAAGTGGAATATGAAATATTTGTGATGTCCATAACGAGGATAGAACAAGTCCAACTAATGTGGCTAGACACACAGTGTCTGGTTGTAATCCTTGTGGAGGAAACCAACTAGAAAGGGGAAGGTGTCTCCTGAGCATTCCAATGGGGCTAGTCAGGATAAAAGGGTAATTTTTGTAAGATTGTAATTTCAGATCAAACAAATCTCACCATTGGAATAAGGGAGATAATACCCAATTGGAATCTCATGGGGGATACCAACCAACAAGTGGGAAAATCCTCCTAATAATTCCAATGGGGATAATTAGGAAGACAAGGTAAGATTTGTAAGATATGAGTGTATTGTAGAAAAAATCAAACCAGTTTACTAAGAGACACACTATACAAGTGGAATCTTGGTGAGATATACCAATTGGAAAAAAGAAGAACTTCTCCTAATAATTCCAGTCGAGCTAGTCAGGAGAAGTAGAGAAGAGTTGCAATATCGTAGACATGGATATAACAAAATATACCAATTCCCAATTGGAATCCTAGTGGGGGGAACCAATATTTTATGACATAACCTTCCTTATAGTGATAATGGAGCTAACTAGAAGGAGTAAGTAGTTGAATTCCCTAACTAGGGATGTGGTTGGTATGCAAGAAGCATGCCCCCAAATAGGGTAGAGACATGGGGGCATTTGATGATGAAGTGAAGGGCTCATGAAAATTGAAAATCCAACCAATACTAACTAAAAAGTGGGATTCCAAAAGGGATGGTTGTCAACATGATGATAAGGACTGTGTGTGGCTCAACTTTGATATGGATACTAACTAGAATTATGTTCCCTAAGGGGGAAGAATATCATGGGCACCAAAATGCAATTGGGGTTAATATTGTAGGGTTCCTATGGGAGGAAGGCTCTATCACTGGGTAGATGGAAAATGCATAACATGGAGGGTTGATCCATATACCTAGGTGAGGGGGGTCCTACATACAAGTTCTGAGAATGATAAGGAAATGCAACAAGGAGAAGGGGAACAAACTATGCTAAATTTCAAGGAAATCAAGGCCTGGTGTAGACCCATATGCATGAATAAAAGTGATTATCCATGGGGATACTTTATCAATAGGTATCAACAAAAAAATAAAAATGGTGCTTAAGTGGTGTGACCAATTGAAGAAGAATTCAATAGACAAGTATCGTCTATGACTCTTCATGGAAAAATGGCTTTTGGGTGAAGTGTCAAATATAAAAAACTAAAAGTACCCTTTTTAATATCTAAAAAAAATGAACCAATGATGCAAATGGTGTGCCAATCGCAATGCATATGAGCTTGTTGCAACAAAAATAAAATCGAGATTTTTCTATAAAAATGGTTTCCCTCCAATTTTCTAATTCATTGTTACTAATGATGGAGGCTAAACGTGGAGAAGAGGAGAAGGAATCATTTTTTTTTTATCTTGCAATCGATCATCGAAAATTGGGGGTGTGATTGACAAGTTGGTGGTCTAACTGTACCCTTCAAGTTTTATGGATTACTTTTCTAGAACAGTGGTTATTTTTTGAGTTCTAGTACCTTGTCAAAATTTATAGGTCCAACACACTTATTTGGGAAATAAGTGCATTGGCCAACACACTTATTTAGGAAATAAGTGAATTGGCCAACACACTTATTAGGGAAATAAGTGTGTTGGCCAATGCATAAAATGCCCATGATATGTGTGCTAGCAAATGCACTTATAGGGGATAAAAGGTGTATTGTTCAACTTTGGGCTGGAGGTCCCAAAAGTTGTAGAAAGGTCCTAGATGGAAGGGTGGGTAGGTAGGGCACCCCTCCATTATTTGGTTCTATTGTAAAAACTTGAGTATTTTCCCATGATTTCTTGTGCTCATTCTTTTTTCACATGGTATTGTATCTACCCTTGTTTTTTTACATGGTTAAAGAAGGGTGCCTCTCTTATATAAAGAAGGTGTTTCCCTCATTTATACTTGGAATTTGGAGAACAAAAGATACATCTTGAATAATTTCTACTTGTGTTATTGGTTTCAACTTATTATTTCTTGGGTGATTTCTTGTGAGTGATATAGCAATAGGTTTTTATTTGTAACAGGCGAAGATAGATTGAGAAAGCTAGAAAGGATCCACAAGAGGAGCTAGAAAGGATCCACAAGAGGAGAAAAGTGCTAGAGTGGAGGAGCTTCATAAGGTAAAGATTTTCCTTATAGTATTTAGTTTTCTACATTTATACTAGAGAGTATTGATTTTCGAAAACCTTCATTTTCTTTCCAACTCCTACCTTAGGATAGTGCAAAGGTTGTTGAGATATGCCAACCAATTTCCCACGATTTTGTGGATTGTAGCAGATTTAGTGGCTCCTTAAAATAAGTTTGTTGTTGAAAAAAATCACCTAATTTGTGGATCCACATTAATGTAATCAATTTTATAAACTATTTGAGAGCCTCTATAAATACATGTATGCCCATAGAGGTAAATAGTCTTAAGAGGGTTAAGTGTGAGTGTAATCATGATCTAGATGATGTAATATCTCCCTTGAATGATAATAAACAGAATATCATTGTACCATGGATGTTTCCCTGTATAGGTTTTACCATGTAAAAATTGTTGTGTTCAATTTGTGTGATTGAATCTTGTTAAATATTTGCAATTTGAATATATATGTGTTTTTATGCTTTTTCTACAACAAGTGGTATCAAAGTGGGTGCAACAGGTGCACCAAGCAAGCCAAGAAGATTCCTACCAGATCTGAGAAGAGAAATATGATTTGAGCATTGGAAGATGAGTTCATTGCACAAGAGGCGTCTTTTCTTACCTAGACACTCCTAGAGAGTGTCGTAGAAAAGTCCCCTACTCTCACACTTCATAAATTGATTTTTTCCACACCTAAACATGCCCAGGAAATGGTTGGAGGAGCGTCCCTTGAAGCATGTTCCTTGTAAAGAGATTCGGGAGGGTCACTGAAAATGAGACACGTCATGTGCATGGAGGAGGGAGCGTCTAAGATGCTTGGTAGATCGTTGTGGGGGAGTGTCCTCCAATTAACACACTTTTCGGGTTTGGGGGAGCGTTGACCATTGAGAGCATGGTATGCATGGAATGATATAGCATGGTATGCATGAGGCATACAAAAGCTCAATTTTATAAATGAATGGAGGATCTTTTTTTGTTTAATATATTTGTTAAAGGGAATTAAATGAAGTGAGGTGGATGCATATGAGGTAGACGTATATGTGGACATTTATTTTATAAAAAAGGGGGATTCAAGATATATATTAAATATTTTATGACTTGAATCTTATTGTTCCCTATCGTAGGCATAGAGGGACTATAACGATTGACAAGTCATTGAGTTCATATTAGTTTGTCCTTTGATCACAAATATTTCCATATTATCTATTGTTGGCATCAGGGAAATGAAAACATCATTTTTTATATAAAAAAAGTACCATATTTTTCATGATTTGATTGGACAAGGGATTGGAGGTCTTATTGTCGGCTTCACTATTCTCAATGTTATATATGTTGGCATATCCAAAGTATTTGATCGTATATGGTCTTTTTGAATCATATATTTTGTTATGCATTCGTCGAAGGTGTATTAATGCTAGCATTAGTTTGAATGTTTGGTTTAGCATTTTATGCTAGGTAAATTTATGGCAATGTTTGATATGTTGGAATATCCAAGATTGGCCTTTGAATACATTCTCTAGTGTTTGAACTATTGTTACAAAAAATATAATAATTTTTTTGGGATATGTCAGAGAGCTGCCACATTGCATTTTTTTTTGAAATGTTTACAGAGCATTTCTGACAAACTTAAATGTTTACCTAACAACCTTGGTAGCATTCAGTGGTTGTTTAACAGGCTTGTTACAATACATTTTCTTCCATTTTTTAAATTTATATGCTTCAGCGACATTGTTGGTTCACTAGTTCATGCTTGTTTTTTTCATCTCCCCTGATTTCTTATTTGCATGTTGTTGTTGTTATTGCTTGCTTGTTTGTGTTGTTGCAGTTTGCACGTTTGGAGTTCTGCAATCGCGATTGGAACTACGTCATTCCTGGTGGAGTGGTTGTTTCTTGCTTCTTTCTTCGATGCATGTTGTTTATTGTTGTTTGATTCGCCTTTGCAGGGTTGGGGTCGTACGCTTGCAATTGGGCCATTTGGTGCTTCTTAACTGGGTTGTTGTTTGCTTCTTATTCTTGTTTTCCTAGTTAACTGGTTCATGCTTTCTTTTTTCATCTCCAGCGATTTCTTATTTGTGTGTTGATGTTGTTATTGCTTGTTTGTTTGTGTTGTTGCAGTTTGTATGTTTGGGGTTTTGCAATCGCAATTGGAATTGTGTCATTCCTGGTGGATTGGTTGTTGCTTTCTTCCTTTTTAGTTGTATGTTGTTTATTGTTGTTTGATTCGACTTTGCAGGGTTCGGGTCCTGCACCTACAGTTGGGCCTTTTGGTGCTTCTTAACTAGGTTTTTATTTGTTGCTTGTTCTTGTTTACCTAGGGTTTTCAATATTGGGATGTTGCATCCGTAGTTGGATCTCTTCTTACATTCTTTTGTAGTGGATTCTGCAGAGAATACTATTAAGATAAAACAACATACAACAAAATTGCAGTCGATGTAAATTGCATCTCTTACGCATTGAACCAGAGTTTGTCAGCCTCAAACTATATTTCATAGTTGTCAGCCTCAAACTATATTTCATAGTTGGCGATTCTTTTTCCATGGATTATGTGTTGCTATGGTTTCATAGTTATGAGAGTAGGTTCTGTTGTGTGAGCGATACAGTTGTTCTCTCCCTTTTATTTTCCTCTTCTAAACTGTGTTTCTAGCTCTATAGTTTCTCGCCTTTCTGTGGTCATTCCGACTGACCGTTGTTCGGTTGCATACTTAGGCAATTTTATGGATGCGGCTTTGTGGATAGGTTCTATCGAACTATGACAAGTCATGTTCCGTGTATACATCTTGCTCCCAGAACTTTCGTTCTCTAGAATTCGACCCGACACTCCTCTAACTCACAAGCGTGCCTCTGCCTACAATTAGTTTGTCTATTCTACCTAGCTTTCCATACTTAGTTGGGTTTTCAAAGTTTGGTGGGTTGACGCCTTTCCGGGTTTAGAAAATTTAAAACCATCCCCGCTACCTTCCACCGTTCCCAATAGACATTAATTATGCTTTCAAAAGTCACAACCGACCAAATAGGCTAGAAAAGATTGGCTTTAATATGTGGAAATCTCGAGTACATATCCCATTAAAATGAATAGACATGCGAATATTATGGGATCTAGTAATTTCTTTTGCCTGCATTTTGAATTTGATTTTTTTTTTTTTTGGCTCTTTTAGTTTTCTTAAAGGATTTAACATAGTATACGAACATGTCACCCACAGAGGCCTTGACATCATGTCCCTCTTTAATATTGTGCATATCTTAGATGTCATATTTGAGAATTTGCTCAGATATGGGAATGTTGATACATGCTATTAGTCACTATTCAACGTACATATTTGAAAAGATTGGCATTAATAAGAGAAAATATCGAGAACATCTGTCATTAGAACAAATTAGTAAAAAATCTACGGAAGATCATCCAACGTTGCTTTTAAATACTTATTGCCATTTCTCTCTATCATCAAAGAGTTGCACTTTAGGGTGCCTTCATTCTAATGTTCCTAGTCATGGACATGTAAGACAACTTAGAGATGCGATTGAGGCCCAGATGAAAGAAGAGAGACTGGTTTTATGTGACGTGAGCTTTGAGTAAAAAATAACTCTGTTATCCAACAGAAACTCAGAGAGGAGGAAAAAAGAAGAACAAGTATCTTCTAGTTGGTGTTCTCCCTATGTTCGATGCTTTGGTTGGTTGAAAAGGCTGATTGGAGATTTGTTTGTTGAACTTATTTATTTTCTTGTTGGGAGTTGTAATGGATTTTTAGGTCACGTGAAAAATAGTTCTTCGTTGAAGTATATATTTTCTTCCAACAACATAGATTTGGAAAGTGTATTGAATTCTGTAGATCCCACAAGAATTTGTCTTCCTCAGGGGCAACACACTTACCGTGGCTTGCAAAATGGTCTGTGATGTTCGTAAATGACGCAAAATATTACTCCATTTGCAAATGTAACTAGAGGCAGGTAACATAAACTGTATGGATGGATAAAACAACATATTATCACTACAAAAGTTTCTATTTCAAAGTTTGTTCAGCTACTTGTGGGTGTGGTAACCGAGTTGACAGAAATCCATGTTATTTGTCAAAGTTTGTTTGGTTTCCTCTGGATGTAGTTATAGACTCCACATATTTGGCGTTACCTCTGAACATTCCAGACCTTTCTGTGGGCCGCCATATCTTCCAACTCTATGAGGAAATATATACTCTGATGCGATCTGCAACATTTGATACAATTGCCAGACCTGTGTTGATGTGTTCTGCAACATTTGATACACTTGCCATACCTGTGCTTCCCGAAGAAGTGATGTACCTCAACATATTAACATTTTGCAGCTGGGTTGGACGTTTTTTTCCAATTTACTGTAAGAAAGAAAACAAGTTCAACATACAAATCTTCAGGCATCTATTTCAACCAAACAAATGATCGAATACATGGAGAATAGAAGTCACAACATAGTTGAATATTTTTCCCATCCCATAGCTATTGTGACATAAAACGAATCCCTCCACTTTGAAATCATCCTGAATCACATTTCTAAGTTGTCTCGGATGTCAAGGGTCAGGAACATTGCAAGGAAAGCACCTTAAACCCCAAGTTTTCGACAATAGAGGGAAATTAATACTTAACAAAGAATGGAATGTTGAATAACCAACCATTGCAAGAAGGCCATATCTAGAAGAGATAAGTTATTCAAAAGACTGGGATAGATGTAGTTGGTAGCAACAAATAAGTACAAGACCCGAAATTGATATTCAACTCATTTTTCTCGAATAAAGGGTTTGCATGTCAAGAAAACTATGAACAAGCTTCATCAATGTACATATTTTTTATTGGTCGATGGCAAGCGAAATCACAATCATTGTGGAAAATAGTCTCAGCTGTATTTGTAACCCATCTTATTTGAATATAGAATAGTTCCAGTTTATTTTTTAATAATATTTTCCAATCTCTGGTATTTGTTTTAATTTTATTTTGGAGGACCCGTCTTGCTTCCATTCTTAGGGTCCCATAAATAGAATGAATTAATGAGTTACAAGAAGGCGGCTCAAGTGTTAACGCAATGTTCCTCTTCAATATCTTTCATATATTGCATCTTCTTCTATTTGATAATATCTGTGCATATATACTAATATCAATACTATTGGAATAAATACAAAAACTTCTTCTTCGACAAAGCTTAGGCAATTATGTTTGGGTTTGCAGTATTAAACAACTATGTTCCATGTTCCGTCATATACATCTTGTAGCCAAAGAGCTTTCATGATTTGCACTTTATGCTTTAACTACTAATAACTCACCAGGCATTCGAAAAGATTGGCAGTAATAAAGGAACAACTGAAGCTTTCTTAATTACTTAAATCACACCAAATTTTGATTACATTTAATTTAATTTAGATATTAATGTTTATGGAGAGTCGACGTTTTCTCATGTCGTTGCAAGGAGTACAAGATGAATATATGATAAGGAGTTTATCTCGTTGAAACCACAATGCAAATTCATGTTTCTTGTTGTGTTATATACATCTTGCAGTCAAAATTTTCGTGGTTTGAACGAAATTTGTGAACTGGAGAGCATCCTGCAAATTGGGAGATCATTTGAATTTGAAACAGAAACAATCCACTAATATATATTAGTATGAATACTGTTCAGATAAATATGAAAATTTTCTCCATTAATACATATTAGTATGAATACTATTGAAATAGATATCAAACCTTTCTCTTGGCCAATACTTAGCCAGTTATCTGGCTAGCAGGCCTCAGGTTCGCGGTACCCAACACCTATGTCTCATGTTCTGTCATATACATATTGTAGCCAAAGAAATTGGGCGACCTACAATTTATGCTTTTACTAGTGAGAACCCAGGAGGGGTTCAAAAACATTTCCATTAATAAACGAAAAAAAAAAGTTTTTCGACTATCAAATACTTATCCCTTTTCCTTTTCCCATCCATTATGGATTTATGGTTTTATACTTAGTCTTATTTCTATGATGGGCGGTTGCAGGGTTCACGAGCTGACATATCTTCATATCCATCTGTATCTTCACATGATGAATCTGACCGACCGTTGTTCCTTTCCATACCTAGTTAATTTTATGTCCGCGGTTGACAGGTTGGCACATATGAACTGGCCTTTTCTTCTTCCCACCCGTTATCACTTTCTGGATATATACTTATTTTCCTTTATATGGTATCTGGTTCCAGAGTTGGTGGGCTGGAAAGTCTTCATTTCCATCTATATCCTCACATGATGGATCTTACCGAACGTTGTTCCTTTCCATACTTAGACAATTTTATGGTCGTCGTTGGGGCGTCGACACTCACAAACTTGGTTGTTTATCGTTTTTCTATACACATATTGCACTCAAAACATCTGTGATCTACAACTCCACCGTGGGTCCCTCATATACATTATGTCGCTTCCTTCCATCCCGAGCAACTTTGCATCCTTCCTGATATACATCAACTATGCTCTTACTAGTGACAACTGGACACAGTGGTACGTGTTAGAATATAGAATATGGTGTGCTCGTTTTACCATTGACGATACCCTCATCACCCAACCATAGGCCGAAGCCTCCCTCCGAGCACCTTAACCTTGACCTGAGAATTCCTCCGGAAGCAAACACTAGGCTAGATAGCCAAACAAAGAGTAGTGCATGAATCCCCAAGGATAGCGCATCACAAAAGACTAATCAGATGTTCCAAACCCTATCCAAGAGATATCCAAGCCAATACTGAAACGAGTTGCTGCTGTAGCTGCCGCTGCAACCCTCCTCCAAACCTACACACCAACTGCAACTGCAGTGCACACCAACTGGGAAAACTGCAGTCCTAAGATGTTGTCAAATGAGAACTGGTGCCCTGTATTTATAGTAATCCTGCCATTTTGTTGGGGCTGACTTCTCCTTCTAGGTATGTGTCTGTTTAGTATATTATTATTAATTTTGTCCGACTTCTTCTCTTGGAGGCTAATAGCCTAATATAAATTTTCTTCTTGAGCTGACAGGGATTCTAGGGTTATTAGCCAACTCATTAGGGTTTCTCTTTCTTTCTGGAGTCTTCTATTCTCGTCAGGTTCACACATGGGGGTAAATACCTCCCGCAGCTACCATAATATCAACACTCCCTCCTAGCTAGAGAGGTATTTACAGGTAATGGACTTGAGCGCAAAACATACCATTTACCCGGTAGCATCAATATATTCATCTAGACTATTTCATGACTAGATCATGAGCATCACCATCACCATCAGCTGCATCATCTCTTGAAATCATACTTCATATGAGTAGTTAGATATGATGTTGGATAAGTCACTCTCACCATGGAGTGATACAAGAGGAGTAAAATCTCTGAACTATTTTTCGTCTGGAAAATCTCTGTTCATCATTCATCTGAATGATCATCTCCAATAATCTGCTAATAGTCTTCAAGGCACTTAGAACAAGGATATAACACACCTGTGTCTATTCATAGTAGTACACAACTACAATCCAGTGGTTAACTACCACATCAAGTAACACACAAGTACTTGATCAACAACGTATAGTTGCGAGTAGTGAGACACATTCACCACAATAGTCCTCATCTATTGTCATATAGTCTTCATAACAAACATATGAGAGCATCCTTCATAGAAACAATGTTATGATAAAAACTGTATCATTTGGGCCAATCTTTCACTCATGTCTGTGAGATCTGAAGGAATGTCTGCCACCACAGTAGTCTTCATCTGCATAGAAACAATGTTATCATAAAAACTGAATCAACTGGGCCAATCTTTCACTCACGTCTGTGAGATCTGAAAGAGTGTCTGCCCTCAGAATAGAATATCAACAATGATCATCTGGGCCAATATTTCACTCACGTCTGTGAGATCTGAAAGAATGTCTGCCCTCAATATATAACATCAATAATAATCATCTGGGCCAATCTTTCACTCATGTCTGTGAGATCTGAAAGAATGTCTTCCCTCAACATAGAATATCAATAATGGGCTATCTGCCCCATTCTTCTCAACCAAGGAAGAAGGATTGTTTCTGATTTATGAACCTGGACCATTTCCCACCCTGGGCCATTCTTTCGACACTAAACAAAGTGTAACCTAGAGAGAATGAGTCTGCCCTCGAGAAATGTATGGACCATTCCTTACCCTGGGTCATTCCTCCGACACTTAAACAAAGTGTAACCTGGAGAGAATGAGTCTGCCCTAAGGAATGACTATCCTGGACTATTCCCCACCCTGGGCCATTCCTCCGACACCAAACAAGGTGTAACCTGGAGCGAATGAGTCTGCCCTCGAGGAATAACTGTCCCTGATTGCTGAGCCTAGACTACTCCCCACCCTGGGCCATTCCTCCGACACCAAACAAGGTGTATCCTAGAGTGAATGAGTCTGCCCTCGAGGAGTAACTGTTCGGACCATTCCCCACCCTGGGCCATTCCTCCGACACTAAACAAAGTGTATCCTGGAAAGAATGAGTCTACCCTCGAGCAATGTCTGTCCTACATCAACCTCCAAAATGGACGATTATTCGAAACTGCTCACAACTGTGAACTTCAAAAGAATGACTGCCCGGTGAGGCGGACCATTCTACTTCTACAGAGTGACTGCCAATAAGAATGACTGTCCTAGACCACTCCCCATAATGGGAAGTCGCTGTCTATGATACATTAGCAATCAGTCTGCCTCCCATGTTAACTACAATGGGAATCCACTGTCCGTCAGAAATATAAATCCACTTTCCGAACAAGAAAGCATCTGTCCAATATAGACTTTTACAAAGATAAACGCTCCCTCCTAACTGGAGAGTTATTTCAATCACAAAAATAAATGTTTGCATACCTTATTCTAGCTTGGAGAATATTCCCTTCTTGTTAATAGAGTTATTTCCACGAGCTCTAGCTTGAGTATGAAATTCCTTTCATCTTGGATAGAGGCTTTACCAAAATGTATGCTTATCTGCTCATCTGTGGAGATATGTATTGGAGAATCACTTTCTCCTTTTTGGACTTCCTCATGGATAATGCAATTCTTGTACTGTAGTCTGGAACACTATGAAGGCTTCTTTTAGATCTGAACAATAGAGTATATCATAGTTGGAGAACTGGAACATATCCATGTGGCACTTCTTCTATCATCATGAGATCTGATTTTCTGAATAGTCATATTGATGTTATAATAAATATTCACCATGCTTCTGCTATGCACTAGAGGTTCTCCACCAAGTTGTCTTCTTCTTATCTGCATACAAGAGTATCTTTCTGGTATGCCTCAAAGTCTTGAGATTGCTCTACATGCGCTCTTTACTCAATTTCTTCTGGAGAACATTCTTGGCATTCATCTGATGTAGAATTTGCGGTTAATACAATGACTTATATAGAGATAAGTCTGGTGTACTGGAACAATCAATCATCGTATTATTCTCCCTCCATCTGAGAGAACCTCTGGTTCTGGATCTCGCAATGCTTTCATTCATAAGTCTTTCATACACTGTTCTTCATCACGACTTTCAGTTCTTCTGCTTGATTGCTTTTAGTGAGTTCATATCAGGCTGGTAATCTTGTGATTCTTGATAAAATGACTGGTTGTTCTGTTTCTTCTTTCTTGAAATCTTCATGTTCTTCTTTAGATCTTGGGTCCATGGAGTTTCTTATATATTCCATGCCTTAGATATTCCACTTCTTACCTTCATCATAGGATCACGGATCTGGATGGACAATCAGGAATACTTTAAGTTTTCTCTTTGAAGAGGTCTTCTTCTGCGGTTGAGCTGAACATGTGTTGTCTTTTATCACTGTAACCATGGATGTATACCTTTCATCATCTTCAATGGATCATAGGATTATCTCCCTCCTAATCCTTGCTTCATGTAAGAGTGCATATAATCTTTGTCTAACTGAGTCTATGCTTTCGTCTCGGTCCTTATTGTCTTCTACAATATATAATAGAGTCCACGCTTCCATATGCAACCTTATTGTCTTCTGTAATATATGATTGGTTCTCTTGTTTAACAGA
>ML788131.1:542346-554822 GCA_009831015.1 Picea engelmannii | reverse complement strand
TCTGACTGAGAAGAGATTTGTTAGGGAATCATACATCTTCTTCAATGAGTCAAGATGGGAGATGTAGGGTATCAAGAGGTATTTTATGGAATCCACTATGATACTCATAGCATTGATGTCAACGTCTTTGAACTTCTCCATAGTTGCAACGTTCTGCGGTTCCTTCTCTTCTCCTTCTTTAAACTCTGGCTTCACGATATTTCCTTTCACAATATCCATCACTTTATTCTTAGCAAGGATGAGGTCAATCCTTGTATTCCATGCTATGAAGTTAGAGGCTCCATCTAGCTTGTTCTCAGACTTCATAGAATTCGTCATGGCTTGCTTGACTTGGTCAAACCCTAGATTTGACCAAAAATTCAAACTTCACATCTTGGCCTTCTGAGAGTACTAGGAGATGCGCTGGGCTAGGGCACACTGATCTATCCAGAGATTAGGTCAATATAATCACTTAAGGTGCCTCAACAAGAGGTTTAGGGTTTCTACAACTACTTCTGCTAGTAACCCTAGCTGTAGTGCTTCTGGAAACTGCTCCTACTAGTAACCCTAGCGACAGTTCCTCAACGAGCTCAATATCTAGCGGTTATGTTTCCTTCCAGCGTTTTAGGATGAGTAAAGGGGTGTGGGCCCATAACCTGTTAGAATATAGAAGATTGTGTTCTTGTTTTACCATTGACGATACCCTCGTCACCCAACAACAGGCTGAAGCCTCCCTCTGAGCACCTTAACCTTGACCTGAGAATTCCTCCAGAAGAAAACACTAGGCTAGATAGCCAAACAAAGAGTAGCGCATCACAAAAGACTGATCAGATGTTCCAAACCCTAGCCAAGAGATATCCAAGCCAATACTGAAACTAGCTGCTGCTGCAGCTGCAGCTGCAACCCTCCTCCAAACCTGTGCACCAACTGCAATTGCAGTGCACACCAACTGGGAAAACTGCAGTCCTGAGATGTTGTCAAATGAGAATTGGTGCCCTGTATTTATAGTAATCCTGCCAGTTTGCTGGGGCCGAATTCTCCTTCTGGGTATGTGTCTGTTCAGTATATTATTATTAATTCTAGACGATTTCTTCTCTTGGAGGCTAATAGCCTAATATAAATTTTCTTCTTGAGCCGACAAGGCTTCTAGGGTTATGAGCCAACTCATTAGGGTTTCTCTTGCTTTCCGAAGTCTTCTATTCTCGTCAGGTTCAGACATGGGGGTAAATACCTCCCGCAACTACCATAATATCAAAAGTACGTAAGATGCTTCCGTGATCTGCAATTTATGCCTTAACTGGTGAGAAATCAGCAGGGGTTCAAAAGCATTCGCATTACTAAGAAAACACTAGATGTTCTTCTGCGAGATACTTAGTCCTTTTTCCCTTGTCTTGTTCTAGTGTATTATCGGTTTCTAGTTATATACTCAGTCGGCTTTCTATGATCACGGGTTCCAATGTTGGCCTGGCGAATTGGACCACCCACTATTCCTTTTCATACTTAGTGAATTTTATGCCTGTGGTTGTTAGATTGGCGCTTTCGAACTGTGTTGCTTGTTGTTCTGTGATATACATATTCCTCTCAAAATTTCCGTGATCTACAATTCCACTGTGGACTCCTTCATCCTTTTTCCCTTTTTCTCTTCCTGTGTATTATGGGACTACAAAGTATGGACACGGTATTTTATAGACCATGTACGGAGTGTGCATTCCATACCTAGCCACTTTTTGGATCGCAGGTTCTCAGGCGGGCAGGCTCAAAATTGGGCCTCCATTGTTCCATGCCCTATAAATAGCACCCATAATTTCACAATATACAAATTGACAAGTGGACCTGCGGGCAGGCTGACTCAACATTGCACTTCTATTGTTTCGTGTCCTCCAAATAGTGCTCCCAGTTCCACGATATAGAAATTGACACATGGACTCTAGGGTTGGCAGGGTAAATATTGCCATTATTTACGGATGGTAATCCCTATCAACTATATAACAGTATCTAAAAACATTATTTTCAATACTATATTATCTCTTAGTAGTGACAAATGGACATAGGTACGAAACAGTTGGCATCACACCCTCCACAATATACAAACTGACTACCGGATTTCGACAACGTTCGCTCTTCCATGTTACATATTATGCATTCAAATGTTCAGAGTGACACAATTTGAACGTCGGGGCCTCGCGTTTTCTACATAGACCTTGTCAGCCTATTTTGGATCCTCCTGTTGCCAGTTTCATGAAAATTCCAACTCTTGGACACTGTTTCGGGTTGGCACCAAGCTTTGTTTTACCATGGTTCACACATGTTTCAAAGTATCCCCATTAAATTCCTCTCGTTCCTAATATAGATTTGTTGTGCTCTTACTAGTGACAACTGAACACAATGGTACAAAACAGTTGGCATCCGACCCTCTGCAATATACAAATTGACTACCAGGTTCACATCTTCTACTCAAAATTTATGTGATCTACAATTCCACCGCAGACTCCTTAGTCCTTTTTTGCTTTTGTTCTTCCTGTGTATTATGGATTTCTAGTTATATACTTAGTCACCTTTCTATGGTCATAGGTTCCAGCGTTGGCGGGCTGACATATCTTTATCTACATCTATATAATCACACGACGAATCCGACCGACCGTTGTTGCTTTCCATACTTAGACAATTTTAAGGTTGTGGTTGCCAGGTTGGTGCTTTCCAACTCTGCTTCTTCTTGTTCCGTGATGTACATCTTGCACTCAAAACTTCCATTATATACAATTCCACTGCAGACTCCTCGCACTCGCAAGCTTCAATCTACCACCATTCACAAATGTTTCAAAGTATCTGTCGTTGTCTTCCATCCCCAATAACTTCTTTTCCTTCCTAATATACATTGGTTATGCTCTTACTAGTGACAAATGCACACACGGATACGAAACAGTTCACATCCACCCCTCCACAATATATAAATTGACTACCGGGTTTCGACATCGTCCCCTCTTCTGTGTTACAAATTATGCATTCAAATGTTCCAAATGATACAATTTGACTGTCGGGGCCTCACATCTTATGGGGAGACCTTGTGAGCCTATTTTGGATCCTCCTATTCATGGGTTCATGGAATCTCCAATTCTTAGTCACTATTTTGGGTTTGTGCATTCAAACTCTGCTGCTTCTTGTTCCATGATATACATATTGCACTCAAAATTTACGTGATTTACAATTCCACGACGGACTCGTTGGTCCTTTTCCCGTTTTCTTATTCCCATGTATTATCTCTTTGTGGTTATATACTTAGTCTCCTTTCTATGATCGCGGGTTCCAACATTGGTGGGTTCACATATCTTTATCTCCATTTATATAATCACACGATGAATCTGACTGACCGCTATTTCTTTCCATACTTAGCCAATTTTATGGCCACGGTTGTCGAGTTCATAGTTTCGAACTCTGCTTCTTCTTGTTCTGTGATGTACATCTTGCACTCAAAACTTCTGTGATCTACAATTCCACCACAGACTCCTCGAACTTGCAAGCTTCACTCTACCACGATTCATGAATGTTTCAAAGTATCTATTGTTGCCTTCCGTCCCTACTAACTTTTTGTGCTTCCTAATATACATTGGTTATGCTCTTACTAGTGACAAATGCACACACTGATACAAAACAATTCGCATCCGGTCATCCGCAATATACAAATTAACTACCGAGTTTTGCCATCGTCCCCTCATCCATGTTACAGATTATGCATTCAATGTTTTGAACGATACAATTTGACCATCAGAGCCTCACGTCTTCTGGGGAGACCTTGTCAGCCTATTTTGGATCCTCTTATTCATGGGTTCATGAAATCTCCAATTTTTAGTCACTGTTTCGGGTTGATGCATTCAAACTCTACTACTTCTTGTTTCGTGATATACATATTACACTCATAATTTCCGTGATTTAGAATTCCACCACGGACTCCTTAGTCCTTTTTCCCTTTTCTTCTTCCCATGTATTATCGCTTTGTGGTTATATACCTAGTCGCTTTTCTATGATCACGAGTTCCAGCGTTGGCGGGCTGACATATCTTCATCTCCATCTATATTCTCACATGACGAGTCTGACTGACCGGTGTTCCTTTCCATACTTAGCCAATTTCATGGTCACGGTTTCCAGGTTGGCACTTTCAAACTCTGTTGCTTCTTGTTTCCAGATATACATATTGCACTCAAAATTTTCGTGATTTACAATTCGACCGCGGACTTCTTAGTCCTTTTTCCCTTTTCTTCCTCCCATGTATTATTGCCTTCTGGTTATATACTTAGTCTCTTTTCTATGATTGTGGGTTCTAGCCTTGGCAGGATGACATATCTTCATCTCCATCTATATCCTCAGATGACGAATCTGATCGACCACTGTTCCTTTCCATACTTAGCCAATTTTATGGCCGTGGTTGTCGGGTTGGCACTTTTGAACTCTGTTGCTTCTTGTTCCGTGCTATACATCATGCACTAAAAAATATAGTGTTACAATTCCACCGCGGACTCCTCAAAATCGCAGGCTTTACTCTACCATGACTCACAAATGTTTCAAAGTATGTCATGCTGCCTTCCATCCCCACTAACTTCCTGTCCTTCCTGATATACATTATTTATTCTATTACTAGTGATATACAAATCGCCCTATGGATTGTCCTACCATACCCTCTTCGCTGTTATGTGTATTGAACTAAAAACGTTCTGAGACATACAATTTGACCCTCGCGCCCTCACCTCCAATGATTGTACCTTGTAAACCTATTTTGAAGTTCCTTTTCCCCGTACCCATGACCTCCGTACTTTCTTACTATGAAATTAGAAACCTTTCATGCTAACATCTCACCATGCAGGAACCATCAACATTGTCATTAATGAGCGAAACGCTCGAGGAGATCTCCCATTATTACGCATTAAACCAAGATGTGCAGAGAGTTATTTTGTCTCTTCCGATTGTTCATCTCGAACACACATCGTCTTGTTGGCCCGCTCAAGAAATCTACAATGCTTAATCGCTCATTTTCGTATCCACCATGTTCGCATTTATATGTATGAAATTACTAGTGTTTAATGTTAACAATGCATCATGCAACAACCGTCCAAATTGTCATTAATGAACGAAAGTCTCGAGGACATCTCCCATTCATACGCATTGGACCAAGATTTGCGCAGGGTTATATTATGCCTTCCAACTTCTCATTTCATTCATCATCTGGATCAAACACACATTCTTGTAGAGTTATGGTAGTAGGTCAACAACAATTTTGTGGAGATACAGTAAATATCTTCAGACATCAGGACCAGAACTTCCAGTGGTCCAGGGCATACTTTTACTATTCATCCCATTTCGCCCATAACGAAGTGATTTGGACCTCTAGAATAGCTCGTGCAGGCTGCGTCCTTGAGTTTTTTGACTTTAAGGAGGTGCTCTCTTGGTGGGCCGAAAATATATTCTAGGCCAAAGAATTATTCCACTACTCGACCATTCTCCTGTTTCTTTGTCACCTCAGGTCTTCCACGAGATGTTAAAATTGTCCGAGACAACATTGACGTTCAAAGGACAAGACTGAAAGTAGTATCTAGAAAAACATGATAATGGGTTGGAAATCTTAGCCGACTTCCTCGAAGACCCAACAAAATTTCCTAAAGATATCACAAGGTTCCAGGTAAGTTCCTTTAGAAATCCATTCCGAGAAATTGCTTGGTTGTTTACAAGAGTAATAGGACATGCATCCACGACAAGCATTTCCCATATAATTATTTATATTTTGTATTTCACAGTGAAGGAACAATACATTTTCGATTGGGGGAAGCTAATTTCCATTGAGATCCGTTCCCAGCTGTCACGATTCAAAGAATCGACTAAATTTTATATGTCATCCTACTTGATTTTCGCAATAGTGCATTGTTGTCCATTTCCAAAACTTTCTCTTTCCAATAAAATAAACTGTGGATTTGACCTAGTAACATTCTGGTACGAGGCCCTGTGGAGGCACAGGGCCTTCCATTGTTTTTATGAAGTTTTTAATGGTTTTGTCTCAATTTTCAAATATTTATTGTTAGGCAAGGATTCTCTGTGGATGTCTGTCCAGGCAACCAAGTTTTTGAACAGGAAGGGCACACTTGAAGAAAAGGAAAATCACAGTGTCCTCATGTTCTTTGGATCTAAGGAAAATATTGGTTTCATTCCATGCCACATCACATATAAGATGTTTGTTGCAGAAATAACAACGCAATACAACCACTGGTTGCATTTTTTCCATGACAAGAAAAAAAAATAGTTCATTCCTCTGCCCTGGAAAGTCGGAGACTTTGTGTGCAGAAACGTCAACAAGATTGACGAGTTTGCTGGCCATTTCAAGAAATTGAACCTAATGTATGATGAAAGGATAAAATGGTTCGACCCTAATGGGATTTTTCGAGAACATTTATTGAAAGTTGGCTTCAACAACTCTTTTATCCATAGACACCTGACCGAAGATAGGGACAATGATGAAAAAAATCTTTCTTGTGCCAATTGTGACGCAAAGACATTGCAAAGAATGACTAAATTGTACAGACAATAGGGAAAAGTATCCGGAGAGGAGAGTACCCAGTCCCCCGCCATCACTCCCAAGAGCACGACATCATAGAGCATCACTTCAACATCCCACCCCAGTAAGAAAGCAACCCAGAAATATTCGAACAGAGGAGGAGATAAGAACCCTCCTCGCACAAAAATTGATAGTTCTCACAAAATTCCACTGATGAAGAAGAGAAAAAACAATGCAGGTCAGGCGGAGGAACCCGAAATTGAAAGCGAACAACTGCAACTTGAAATTGAAACTGAGAACATGCAAAAAATTGTGTTGTCCGCAGTGGAAATAGCTGAGACTAGAATTTTTTATGAAGATGAATCCTTCGTATTCCAGAGCGTTGTTTTTGACAACCAATCTAAAAGTATGGTCATTGAAAAGAGAGATGTAACAAACATGAAAGGAAAATCTCACACAGAGATTAACTTTAGGAAAATGTGGTTGTCACAAATTCCTCATTTCACCAAGTAACCGGTGAAATTATAAAGGATTCCATTGGAGGAATTGAGACAGAAAATCACAGACTGAAAGACCGCCTCAACGAATTTGAGAAGGATTTCATTGCAACCCCAAAATTTTCCATTTCTTTAGAAAAAATCGTACTTGCTACCACTGCAACCAATATGAAAGTATCCTCTACCCTTCTTGCATGCTCTAGAGCCATTATAGAGAATAACATCAACAAAAGAATGCACTAGTTACTGAAGCGTGGGAAACATCACAAAATTTAGTTTCCTTCAGAAAGAAGGTAAATGATTTCCTGGAACATTTGGAGGAGAATTTAAAAAATTATCAGCATTTCTTTGAAGAGATGCTGATCCATTTTTCTAACTATGTCATCAACACATCAGAACTGAAAAAAAGACAAAAGAAACTCCCCTCCCCAAAGCGGACCAACAAAATAAAAGCATGCTGGAAAAAGAAAGTTAACAACCTGGAGCTCATTGTCAAATCATGTAAACAAGCCATATTAGAAAAGGAATATTTATTCAGAAGCCCGATCCAAATAGAATTAGCCGGAAGTACCAATGAGGTTCAAGACCCAAACTTAATTCTCAAATCCTTGTCAATAACCAAAGAAGCCTTCCATGAACAATTTGATATTTTAAAGGGGTTGTCTTTCAAAAAGTTTTATGGCATAGTTGAACATCATCTAGATGAAAACGAGCGCTAGGTACTGGACTATGAAACACACAATGAAGAAATGGAATGGAGTCTGCATAGTATTTCAATGGATCTAAGGAAATTAGAAAACAACCTTTATGACATAGAAATCTGGGATGAAATCAACATGCCACCCATGAAAATCTACATCGAAGAATGGTTCCAACAGAGAATGGACAACCTCATCTAGGAAGGGCAACAATCAGTTGACATGACTCCACTGACCATCGATGACAGCAACAAAAACACATCGACTTCATAGTAATTATATACTGTCATCTTGCTTTCTTTATCAATCTAGTTTAAGTCTATATTGTCATCTTTCTTTCTTTATCAATCCAGTTATCACCTCTTTAAATAGAAAACTGTAACCAAAGACTCATAACTTCCAATTTCTTCTTTTCAGGTCTTCCTCTCAACCGTCGTGCACTTCTTCTTTCGACATTCCTAATTCTTGTACTTATTTCTTTTTATGGTCCGCGGGAGCCCCAATCCCAGTCTATATGACAAACACATTTAAATTTCCAAAAAGATGTAACACACATTATTAATTTTTGATAAATTTCAAAGAAAACTGATTAAGGAATGCCTTTATTGTATACTGAATTTTGGGTGTCCAGGAACCTTTCTTGTTTGTTCCAAAGAAAACTAATTCAGGATTGCTACATTTTTGTTTCCTATTGTATGCTAAATTTTTTGTCTTGCATGATGTTGTTGTTATTCTATTGTATGCTAACTTTTTGGGTCTCCAGGAACCTATACTTTGATAAATTTAGATTTTTCTTGTGTCCATAAGCCTTTGCTTTAAAGAAAGCTAATTCAAGAATGCTATTTTTTTTGTGGTTTTCTCCACGAACCTATGTAACAGACGTTATTACTATTCTATTGTTTGCTTTTCAATGTTGATGCAATTTCTAGAGATATGTAACATACATTATTATTTTTTGATAAATTTCTATAGTCCCCAAGTCTGCTTCTCAATTTGTAACCAATTGTGAGCCCGCCAGCCCGAGAACCCGCTATCCAAAAACTTTCTCCCCACAAACGTATGTAAAACATATGTAAAGAAAACTAATTCAGGAATGCTAATTGTTTTGTGTTTTTCTCCACGAACCTATGTAACAGACGTTATTACTATTCTATTATATGCTTTTAAATGATGTAATTTCTAGATATATGTAAGAGACATTATTAATTTGTGATAAATTTCTATAGTCCACAAGTCCTCTTGTCAATTTGTATATCACAAAACTCTCTGTGCTATTTGTAGGGCACGAAACAATAGAGGCCCAATTTTGAGCACGCCAGCCTGAGAACCTGCGATCCAAAAACTGGCTAAGTATGGAATAAGGGCTATGTGCATGCTCTATAAAATAAGCCTTTGTTTTAAATCAAACTAATTCGGGAATGCTAATTTTTTTGTGTTTTTCTCCACAAACCTATGTAATAAACGTTATTACTATTCTATTATATGCTTTTAAATGGTGTAATTTCCAGAGATATGTAACAAACATTATTAATTTGTGATAAATTTATATAGTCTGCAAGTCCGTTTGTCAATTTGTATATTGCAGAACTCTCAGTGCTATTTGTAGGGCACGGAACAACATAGGCCCAATTTTGAGCCCTCCAGCTCGAGAACCTGCAATCAAAAAACTGGCTAAGTATGGAATGAGGGATCCATGCATGTACATATTTCGTATGTATAAAACTAAATATCTAATTTATAAAATTACATATTTCGTATGTATAATAGACGTTAGTACTATTTTTTTGTCTCTCCACGAACGTATGTAAAGAAAACTAATTTGGGAATGCTATTTTTTTTTTTTGTCCAAGAACCTTTTGTTCTACATGGAAACCACATGTATTTCAACTTGCTACCCACGTGTCTATACTCGGTAACATTTATTCCCATTCCAACCTGGAAGGGGCTACGTTTCCATGCAACACTTGTTTTATATAGTCTCACATTGAATTAAAAGTTTATACCTCCACATTTTATTTTATTTTTTTAAAAGAAGATTCAGATTTATAAGCAACAATGTAGGTGATTTGTTTTAATGGCTAAGGTTCAGAGCTCAAATTTTAAAGTGGAAAAGTTCAGTGGAAAAAAAAACTTTGAGCATTGGAATCTTAAGATGTGGGATGTACTAATGCAACAAGGGTTGCAAAAAGTACTAGTGGGTAGGGCAAAGAAACCAAAAATCATGACGAATGAGGAATGGGGAGAACTAGATGCAAAAGCACTCTGTACCATTTGTCTATGTCTGGAAGATGAAGTTTTTTTTAATATTGTAGGAGAGGATACATCAAAAGTCTTATGGATCAAGTTGGAAAGTCTGTGTATGACGAAGTGATTGACGGGCAAAATTTTCTTGAAGAAGAAATTATACAGTTTGTGAATGAAAGAAGGTACAAGAGTTGTTGACCATTTAAATACCTTTAATACCCTTATATTTCAATTGACTAGTATGGAAGTTAAATTCGAAGATAAAGATAAGGCTATTACACTATTGTGCTCACTGCCTGATTCTTGGGATAATCTAGTCACCTCTATTATCTTTAGCTCAACAAATGTTTTAGATTATGATTATGTTGTGGGAGCTTTGTTGGATGAGGAGATGAGGAGAAAATCTAGTCAAGAAACCTAAAATTCATAGGCAATGTTGGTCAAAGGTCGACCCAGAGAAAAAGAGAAGAATCAGATAAGTTCTTCATGATCTAATTCAAAAGGTAGAAAGGGTAGAGCAAAATGCTGGTACTATGGAAAAATAGGGCATCTCAAGAAAGACTGTTGTAAAAGAAAAGAATCCTAGGAGAACTCTACAAAAGAAGCAAATTTGGTTGCAACAAATCCAGGTATGACTGATGAAGTTTTATCTGTTTCTAGTAGCTTACAATATGATGAAGAATGGATGTTATATTCATGTGCCTCCCACCACATGTACTCACATAGAAACTGGTTCATTTCTTACCAATTTGTTGATGAGGGTGTAGTGTTTATGGGAAATGGTTTTCCCTGTAAAACTGTTGGGGTTAGCATTATTAGAATCAGGATGTTCCATGGCATTGTTAGATAACTAACGGATGTTAGATATGTATCTGAGCTTAAGCTAAATTTGATTTCAATAGGGGTTTTGGATTCTGGTGGATATAAGTGTGCAGGTCAAGGTGGCGCACTCAAAGTGTCGAAAGGTAGTTTAGTAGTGATGAAGGGAACAAAGTTTGATAACCTTTATAAGCTGTAAGGTAGTACTGAAGTCGCATCTGAGGTAAGATATGTATCTTCTTGTTTATGGAAGAAGAAATAAGGTCATATGATAAAGAATTGCAAAACTGTAAGTTTCTTCCAGACTTAAGATCTTTATTTTTTATTTTCTTCTTGTTTTATATCTCTGCAAGTTATGATGGTGTAAAGGGATGTAATGTGCGGGATCCTACTTCCCACAAGATCATCATTAACATAAATATAGTATGTATGGAACAACTAAAAGGGTTAGTTCAAAATCACAATGGTAGATTTGTTTGCATGCTCAATGATTCATTGTATGGCCTAATGGTACCCATGAAATTGTACAAGAGGATTGAATCCTTCATGGTGAGAAAACAATTTTTAAAGGGTAAGTATGATCATTCTATTACTAGTACATTCACTATCCTGTTGTTATTTGTTGATGATATGCTCGTTGCAAGCCGAAGCATGGTTGAGATCAGTAAGATAAGGACTCATTTGGACATGATATTTCAGATGAAGGATCAAGCTGGAGCAACAAAAAAAGATTGAGAACAGAAGTACACAGAGGCAATATACATGGTAAGTTGTGGTTGAAGTTCAGTATGAACATTCTGAAATTTGTTAATATTCCTATTGCTTCCATGATAAGTTTTCTTCAAGTTTAGGTCTTTTTTATGAAGAAGAAAAGGTTATGTATCATTTATCATATGCCATTGTAGTAGGAGGCCTATTGGATGTGATGAAATGGTTAAGAATAGATATTTCACATTCATTTGATGTTTTCAAACACATGGAAAATTCAGGTGGAGTAATGAAATGGGTGCTTCAGAGTTTTAGAGGCACAAGTGTCACCTATAATGGTTACAATGAGTCAATCTGTGATAATTGTGATTTAAATTTTGCAGGTATTTTGGATAGAAAGAGATCTACCTTAACATATGTCTCAAAGCATTGTTTTGGAAGAAATGTTGGAGGTGGAATGATCCCTGAGAAAATACGTATTCTAGCAAATTGTACAAATGTTTTCACGAAACCAGTGTTATTAGAGAAGCGGCAGTGGTGCTTGGCTTCTCTTGGCTTGAAACATAGGTGATAAATAAATTGGACATCATATTCGGTTAAATTGTTGTCAAGGCGGAGATTGTTGATATATTCCAACCAATTTCCCACGGTTTTTTGGATTGTAGCAAATTTACTAGCTCCTTAAAATCAATTTTTTGTTGAAACAAACCATCGAATTTGGGGATCCACATTAATGTAATAAGTTTTATAAATTGTTTGAGAGCTACTATAAATGCATGTACTCACTTTTGAATTACTGAGGGGGGGGGAGGGGGGTGAATCAGTAATAGAGCAATTTAATCCTTTTTAACCATATAATCCAAGTGTTATATCAATGAAGCATTATCATCCAATAACTATAGAGTAAATAAGCAATGAAAAAATGAACAAACATACACATACACAGTACACCAGTGTTTTACGTGGAAACCCAAATCGGGATAAAACCACAAAATG
>ML788131.1:528359-540884 GCA_009831015.1 Picea engelmannii | reverse complement strand
GAATGACATGTACTATCCATATAGAATAGTATTATCTGAAAATATATCATAACTCATACCGTTATCCATCAAACAAACTTGGGTCCATTACCCAAACCTGGGGTCTCCAACTTCTCATGGTCATAACTCTCTAACCGTGAGGAGTTATGTTACGTTCCACATAACACAAGAAATGGAATGACAAGCACTATCCATCTAGGATAGTTTCCCTAAAAAATTAACTATCCTTCATCTCATTATTCCACAATTAAGCATGGGTTCTCTTACTCCACAAAGCGTCTTACCGTGAGGGATTTCACCATAAGGGGACCACTTTGGAGTTAATCCATATTTAATTATTATCAACCATGAAAAAAAAATAATGATTCATATTTACATCCAACAATATTGGGTCCATTAACCAAACCTTTGTGCTACAGGGCTTTCTTCAAGGGTTGACATCAATGACAACCAGCCTTAATCAGCACTCACATAGAGGCAAATAGTCTTGAGAGGGTTGAGTGTGAGTGTAAGCCTAGTCTGGATGATGTAATATCTCCCTTGAATGATAATAATATGAATATCATTTTCTCACAGATGTTTCCCTGTTAAGGGTTTAACACGTAAAAAACAAATTCTTCAATTTGTGTGATTGCATCTTGTTCAATATTTGAAATTTATATATATATATATATATATATATATATATATATATATATATATATATATATGCATTTTTATGCTTCCGCTACAACAAAGGCTACCCCTTGGCTACTGAAGGAGCTAGTAACACACTCCTATCACCATCTAGATCTTGGAACATCCAAAACCTTTTTGAGGAAATTTTCTATGTACACCCTAGGGTTGCATAGAATCCCAAGATTATTTGCAAGAACTAAGCCTCAAGGGGTATTGGTTTACTCCATAGACTAATAGGATTTAGGCACTCGTCTTTCATTTTCTTTTCTCTCAAAAAAATTAAAATTTAATCTTTTCATTTTAGTTTTCTTTGTAACCTTGGGTTTCATTGCTTGATCTATTAATCTAGGTCGCCAGATCTAAGTTTATTTTCATAGATATATCTTATCGAGCTTGAATATTCCTTACGCTAATTGGTATTTTATGAACCATATTTAATACTAGCATGACATAGGGTATTGATCTCTTTTATGCTTGCTAAATCTTTGGATCTAACCCTTAACTAAACAAGAAAATTTGAAGGTTCCTAAATTGTGATATTTCCAACTGATTTATCATTAATTATGCTTGGAAAGCACATGTTAAATGTGAGTTTTGTCCTTGCTTCATGATCTATATGGTTTAAAGGTGTGAATTGATGTCAGAACGATTCATGTCACTGAATTTGGGCATCTGAGGGTTTGAGCTTACAAATTTCTAGATCTGAGCCCATTTCTGTTTAGAGTTGCATGACCAAAGGCATAATAATATCTTATAGCGATACTTGAATGCTTGATACACTCTCATTTCATTTATAGTGATACTTGAATGCCTGATACATTCTCATGTTATTTCTCTAGCACTAGTAACTAGTTTTCATGGTGTGCATAAAGGTTAGATTTAAGACTTGTTACATCTCTCTCTTTGCAAATTTTCGGCTTATTAATACTTTGCAAATCCTTAAACAAACTGATGCATTCACTCATGTAATGACTTGATATTTAAATGCAAACGATTGAATCCTTATTCACTATTTTGAGATTTATATTGGTACAATTTGTTTGATGATAAGGTTTAGCAAGGACATGTGGACCGAGTGTGATGAAAAATACTATAAAATGAACCTTAACACATATATTAGTGTGGGTATATCAATTTCTTTACTTTGGTTACAAACTTTATTTCTTTCGAAAAATCCCATGAAGCACTCTAGGTCTCTTTCACAAGGTTAACCATCAGGACTATGGACACACCTTGTCTGGTTGGGGGTGTAAAATTGAATGTTTTGATAGGCATGTGTGTTCTCTGGGTTATGCCCCTAAATATTTTCTTAGATTGACATCTTATGAGAGCCCACTTCCAATCTCCTCTCATAATCCTTTCAGTCGCAGTCATGATGCTCAATCCTCGGGACACCCAATGACAAATCCAATGGATGCACCCCCCATTGATTAGCTGAGTGAAACTAATGTGGATGACTCTCAGCGCATCTTTGCAGCCTTATCCACACTTCAACAACTGATATTTTATCTTTAGAGTGAGGTCCTTGACGTCAAATACCGCCTTGATCTTCTGGAACATCACATTGCCCTGTAAACGAACTTGAACACTACTTGAGATGCTCCTTCCTCTCGTGCAAAAACTAGAATGATGACACCCATCCTCCTTCCTCCTACATAGAATTGATGCTGAGTATGATGGATATCATGTTCAATACTTTTTCTACAGGTTTTTTTAGATTATATTTGGTCCTCCTAGTCATAATATCTATTAGTCTTGAGGCTAGATTGAGATTACTATTCTCCATTCTCATTTTGTATCTAGTACTGCCAATCCATTTCTTTGTCACAATAGTTGCTTGAATCTGTATAATTTTTGGTGTCATAAGGAGTATAGTTATGAAAACTTAGTTGGAGCAAAGTTGGTTTCTAGTCATGACGACTATTGCTCCAGCGAACACTTGTCATTTTGTAATAGTTTTCCATGAAAGGTAATTTATAGAACACTTACAAAAAAAGAAGAAGACTATTAACTAATAGATATAATTAACATCAATACTATAAGTGTGTTAGTGAAATTAATTAGGATATATAAAATGTTGGATTTATAAACACTTTTTCCATTTATAAACTATAATTTAAAATTTTGAAGTAAACTTAAGATGATATAATTAACTAATTGTATAAGTAGGTAATTTTACATAATCAAATTATTCCTAAAGCATATTTTTGAAAGGATTCATAAGAAACATTAGACATTTATGAAATACTCAATAACTTCAAACATTATAATTGCTTCCAATATGAGTAGCAAGCTGATTTGTATAGAATTCAAATCTCATAACTATGCAATTGCCACAAAAATGATAGAGCATGTAGGTAAAATGTTCTTCAATTCTAATGTCAACTCATTTATTTTGTTGTCTTATTATCTTTTAACAAAAAAATAGATATACTTATTCTAGTCTTGATTTCTATAGAAATAAACCCACATAACTATGCAATTGCCACAGAAATGATAGAGCATGCATGTGAAATGTTCTTCAATTCTAATATCAATTCATTATCAATTCATTTATTTTGTTGTATTTTAACATAATAGTTTTATTGTTTTTTAACAAAATATCAGATATAGGGGTATTAGGGGTATTGTAATCTCTCTACCTTTTCTTTGCTCTTCATCAATTATATATGACTATGATTTTAATTCACAAATATTAGAAAAATGCATCCTTTATTATATATTATAATTTTAAAACACACATATATAAATAATAAAACATAAATTTAAATTTATGTAATTTTTAATTTCATGATTTTTATTGGAATGTATTTAATATATATTTGTTTATTTATAAATGTTTTAAAACATACTTATATAAAATAAAACATAAATATAAATTTATGTAATTTTTAATTTCATAAATTAAAAATTTAAAATTAATTTCATCCTTTATTATATATTATAATTTTAAAACACACATATATAAATAATAAAACATAAATGTAAATTTATATAATTTTTAATTTCATTATATATATAATTATAATTATATATATATATATATATATATATATATATATATATATATATATATAAGTTTCTCACAAAATTGATGAACAACCTCATCACTTTAGCAATGTAGATTGTTAAATGTTGAAAAATTCAAACTTTTTCATCTTAAATTAATTAAGGGAGGAATTCAATTTTGAGGGGAGCATTTCAAACTATTTTTTATTAAATGTAATAGATTTTTTTAAAGTTATGATTTTGTTTGATTGACATGAATATTGATATATTGTTTTCAATGTTTTAATTTATTTGATTGAAATGGAATAATAATTTATCCATAATTTTATTCAGTCATAGAGATAAGAAAGTGAGTTTTGTGAGCTTTGATTTTACCAATAAAACCCTTGCTGCATGTTAGAAAAATAGTGAACTTGAAAAACACTGATTTGGTTTGGCAAGGTATTGGTGTGCTAAATGTATCCATGAGTTCAAATAGAATAAAACTCATATATTGTTTTTAAAGTTTTAATTTATTTGATTGACATGGAATAATAATTTATCCATAATTTTATTCAATCATAGAGATAAGAAAGTGAGCTTTGTGAGCTTTGATTTTACCAATAAAACCCTCAATCATAGAGATAAGAAAGTGAGCTTTGTAAGCTTTGATTTTACCAATAAAACCCTTGATGCATGTTAGAAAAATAGTGAACTTGAAAAACATTGATTTGGTTTGGCAAGGCATTGGTGTGTTAGATGTATTCATGAGTTCAAATAGAATATTAAATCTCGTAAAATATATATAAGTCGATTTCATATTTTGAAAGTTGTGAGGTTGACCTACAGAAATGGTGTTAAAACTAATATGACATAAAACATTCATATCTTGGTGCTTATAAATAAAATCCAAGATCGGTGTAATTAATGAAACACAATAGATTTGGATGCAACGTTTCCCTTGGCTTGGATCAAGAACAAGTGATCCAATCAGATTTGATACTACTTTTCCATTGATTTTTGTTCTCTCCAATGTTTTGGAGATAGATGTTATAGATATCCTCTTCGAAATGGAGGAAACCATATCTTATAGAAGCTAGATCCAATATTGGATTGAAAGAATTAATATCTTAAAATTTCTAATGGAGAAATGCAGAATATCTTGTTGTTTGTAATTTTGGAAATAAACTGTGTAAGAAGTTTTTGAAACATCAATTGTTTCAAGTGACACTCCATCCATCATCAAAGGGGTGGAAATTTCAAAAATTCTTTCACAGTTTATTTCCAAAATTACAAACAACATTATGAGGAACTATGAAAATTTGCATACTTTAATGTAGAAGATCTTTATTTCTCTAACTTAATTTGGAAAGACCCAAAGGCCTTGAGGGTTGAAACAAGCTCTCATACCATATGCAATGGGCCAATTTACTAAAGAATTATACAAGTTAACATTTATCCATGTAATAACCAAGATCTACTAATGGAAATACAAGGTTATTATAAAATAGTGTAAATAACCAATGAATCTTTATTTAATCCTTGGGAGGTGAGAGGTGAGGGACTTACCTATGTTGAAGACCCAAATTACTTGTAAAGCGATGACTTGATGAACACAACCATACCCTAAGAATGCAGCCATACCGTGGGGGAAAACACAACACAAAGTGGGGGAAAACTCTCCACCCAATCATAGACCTTGCTACTCTAATATTTAGTGGTATTGCAAGAGTTCTACTACTAAAGGTGATGAGGTACCATGGACAGACTAGGTAGAGTTCTTGTGCTTTAATACCCCTAGGGTTGAGCCCCCAACATACTATCATTTGAGTGAATCCTTATACTTCCCCTCTTTATAAATTCAGCCAAAAAGATGTGCCAAGGGGAGATTATATTTTTCTCATCCTTTTCCCTTTTTATATAGAGTCCATTCATGGTAAAGAACCCAATCTTCGGGGTCCATTATTTAATTATTTATTATACTTTAGTGTTTCTCCATTAATTAGAGTTACTTGTTTTACCATTCTATTTAACTACCCTAATATTCATAATAAATACTTATTATGACCCCCTTTAGGGTAATTATTATATACTTCTTTATTATTATTTATTCCAATAAGTATTTATTATGACAGTTTTAGGAATTTTTTTATATTCTTGATATTATTATTTTTATTTAAATAATATGGGGCATGACATGCATCTAGAAGGTGAATCATACAATTGGTATATGTGGTGGAAGAAAGAAAATCACTCATACAACTTGCATTCTTTTAAAAAAATGTAAAGAGATTCAAGGGAATCATTGAAGACGAATTCTTTTCGAAACTCCCCATACTACAACAAAAAGGAAATGTCAATGAATTCACGCATCAATGGGAACCTATCACCACACGAGTATTTGAGATATATAGAGATCAATTACTCTAATATTATCTGGGAGGTATTAAACTGCATATCCAAAATGAATTAAAAATGCATCATGTTCTGTCCATTGAAGTAGCAAGGCATAAGGAAAAAGTGACAAAAGTGAAACTTGAAAGATTTCAATCAAGATTTGGCAAAGCTTATTCAATAAGGAATGAACCACAAACCATATAAAAAGATAAAGATATATATATACCTCCACACATACAAGACGATAAAACGAGTTTGGAGACTCAAAGAATGAAAGAAGAAAAATGTAGATGTTGTAGAGAACGATGGGATTCGAGACATATGTGTCACACATAAGATAATCCAAAGAAATCATATACATGCAAAGAAGAAGATAATGATGAATCAGATACAGAAGAGTCATAAGATGAGAAGGTAGAGGATCCCCCAAATATCTCATCATCCTTGGAAGGAGACAACACACCAAGGATATCAATTGTGGTCATTACATGCATCATCCAACCTTAGAATCTTAAATTAAAGGGACATATAAAAAATGATAATGTTTGTTACACATCAAAATTCATCACTTAGAAAGTGTCACAAGTGTCACACTTTCATTGTCGCAATTGTTGCATCTTGAACGACGCCATAAAAACACTTGCTACAACCCCTAAAACATGTTAGAAGAAGAAGCCCCATCATGTGACAGTCAGAACAAGTTTTTTACCTGGGGAATTACTCATCTTTTTGACATTTTGGAAGAATAATTCTCCCCTGCTCATATATAGGGAGCGCTAGTGCTCCTTGACCATATTAAGGGGGCACTACAACGCTCTTTTATCCACTTCAAGGGAACATTGTGTTGGTTGAGGGAATCTTGGAGGAAATCCCACTTTGTTCTAAAATACAACTATGGATGGCTTGGGTTAGTTTGGCTTGAAACTGACTCCATGGCTGCATCTAAGGAATAAATCATAACTAATGGAGCTATATCCTCAACCAATTCCAAAAATACTCAAGGTGGTTGAGCCTCTCAAAGATTATAAATAGAGGCATTTCCATGGTGAAATGAAGGAGAAATCAACAAAGAATTATTATTTTGATTGTGGATCTTTTGAGCAAGGGTTGGACGAGAAGGACTTGGAGAGGCTATTGAAACATCATCTAAAGATTGTAAAGTTTCCGTTCTAAGTTCTCATTAATATACTTGTTCTATTTCCTTCAAGTGTATGCTTACATGTGCTTGCTTATGGTTGTCTTAATCTGGATAGATGAATTGATTTTGTCTAATCCATTAGAGTAGGAGACAATCATTTGTTTCTTGCTATCCATTGCAGGTACTTATTTGTGTCAGGAGTCAGATTGAGCTTGTGGATTGGAGTGGCTTGGAAAAACATTATAAATGAGGTACATCATACTTCCCCCTCCTTCTCTCTTTTTCGATGGGAAAAATGAATTTATAGGAATGATAGTGTCGAAATGTAACTTTATGTCTTGGTATAAGGGTATGTAATCCAAGGGAAAGTTCACCTGTCCGTAGGTGAATATTTCCATAACAAAAATTGGTGACTCCACTGGGGAATGAATTTTCAGTTGTTCCTCCCTTGGTTCATCCGATACTTTTTCCTATCCTTAGATCCTACTTGTAAGTTTTCCCTTCTAAGTTCTCATTAATATACTTGGCATATTTCCTTCAAGTGTATGTTTACATGTGCTTTCCTATGGTTTTCTTAATCTGCATAAATGAATTGATTTTGTCTAATCCATTAGAGTAGGATATAGTCATTTGCTCATTGTTTCCATTGCAGGTACTGATTTGCGCTGGGAGTCAAATTGATCTCACGGATTGGAGTGACTTGGAAAAATGCTATAAATGAGGTGCATCATACTTCCCCATCCTTCTCTCTTTTTTGATGGAAAAAATGAATTTATAGGAATGGTAGTTTCCAAATGTAATTTTTTGTCTTGGTATAAGGGTCTATAATCCAAGGGAAAGTTCACTTGTCTGCAGGGGGATATTTCTGTAACAGAAATTGGCGACTCCACTAGGGAATGAGTTTCCAATTGTTCTTCCCTTGGTTCTTCTGAGACTTTTGCATATCCTTATATCCCACTTGTTGATTTTGTCTGAAGATTTCATATTATTTGTCTTTGATAGTTGTCTTACAAAGCCCTTTACTGAAATTTATTGAGTATTGATATTTTTTAGTATTTTTCAAACTTTTTTTAGAACTATCCCTCCCCTGCAGTTCAAACCATGGCATTGCTTCTTGAACAACGCTCCCCTAGAGCCTTCTAGGGAACGCTATAACACTCTGATGTCCTGGTTACCAGAGCATTGGTTTCCTTTTTCTAGGGAAAATTTCAAGTATTTTTCTTGTTGGGTCTAGCCTTTAGATCTTCCTCTTTAGCTAAGAGATTATTATGTTTGACCTTGGCTCTTTTTTTATTATAAACTTTCTACCCTTCATTCTTTTTAGTCTTTATTGAGTTTGTATTTTCTTTCTTGATTAAAAAATTGACCCTTTCTCTCTCAGATTTGGTTTCCCTTTTTGCAACTCTTTTCGATTATCCAATTGATTAGAGGAAATCACAGGAAAGATTGTTGATCACAGGTCTATTGATTTCCTTTTCTTTGATCTCTTACTCAATTCTTGAAGACTACAAAGTATGACTTTTTTTTATTTCTTAGTGTTTTTGGATCTTTGATTGAGTAGTTTGATATTTATTTTTCTTTCGATCTCTTGTATATTGTTGTGAGTATCTTTTTTTGTATGCTCTTTTGATCCATGCTCTTTTTTATCCTCATAGTGAACTATTTCATTATTAGTGCAAGAACGAAGCATTAGATAAACATCATTGTTTGCATCTAAAATCAAACAAAGAAGGATTTATATGCATTGGTATGGATATTGAAAGGTTTTTCTTTTTGATAATTTGGCGAATGTGTGAATTCTTGTTTGGTAACAAATAGCATAAAGTTTTTGTATTTTTTTTTGAGTGTTTGTTAATGATGAAAAGAAAGAAGCTCTTCTCTTTCCAATAGCTAGAAGTTCATCGAAACGAAATTTGCATATCATTATTTTTACCTTCTTGTGGAGTCTAGTCTCAAAATATCATTAGTTTCACTATAATTCACCCTTGAGTTACGAACAACCATGAAAATAAACGTTAATTAAAATTGTACTAGAAAATTTTGTTTTTATATCTTTACACCAACAGTAGACTAGGAATAGAGCTTTGGAATAGGTTGTGAGGGTAAATCTCCAAATCATTAAACACAAACATAGAATCTTTTGATAGGGAGAGCAAATCCAACTTTTGTATAAGAATATCTTGGATCCCCCTCTCACATAGGGGTTAAACATGAGGTCGTGTGTGGGAGAGAAACATAGATTATCCATTTGAGGCTTAACCAATCATATCAGAGCGATCGTATATTGGGTTTTCTTCCTGAGAATCAATTGTTTTCATTTGGTCTTGTAGCTTTGTGAATTCTGAATCTGTTCGGGGTCCTCAAGAGTTTACCGGTCGAATTGTCCTCAGTTCTCTTGAATAATTTCAGACTTGATATCCAGCCTATATGTTCAGACCCAACTATCCACTCTACCTACCCACATGCTGACTGGGAGTTGGTAACCTTAGTGGACATAATATTTATGGTCTTTACACGAGGTGACAATGAAGGGAAGTCTTTGATATACCTGGATTAGACATTGGTCAAACTCACTTGGGCTCCTTGGAGGGTAACCCGCATGTAAAACCATGAGGGAACTTGCACCAAGACGTAAGTCTGTTAAGTAGGTCACCAACATAACTGGTCCAACCGATCAATCCTAGCCCCTTCTCACTTTGTTCTTGCGATGTTGGATTTCATCACCAACTAGTAAGTTCATTGAGAGAAGTTATTGTTTTGCTTGTTGTTTTTTCTAGATTTTTAGCGAATATCGTTTGTTCATCCTAGTTGTCCTTAAGATTGGTACAGTAGATGAAAAATGTCTTCATTGATCACGTAGGATGCAAGGGTTTCCTTCAAAAGGCTATGCACCCTTACCTCCTAACTCACCAGAAGACACTTATCATGAAGATGTTGAAAACTATTCAGAAACTAGGAGTGTTGTTACTTCTTTGATTGAGCATCCCGAGGGAGCTATAGTAGTAGCTTAGGAAGTTCCTACCCCTCCTTCAAATGCATCTTTGATCAACCCTCTTGATCCACTCCTTCTCGGAGTAGACTCCTTAGGAAACATCATAGTTGAAAATTATCCTAGGTTACTATCAAGGCCATACGAAGAACGTGACATGGAATCAGAATAGGCAAATCCAAATGAAGAATATACAACCGTTGTGTTCTCTACTGAAATGGTAGATCCAAATCAAACTCATGTTCTTCTTATATGGAGAACTCCATATGGTCGTGATTTGTATGAAAAAATTAATTTGAACTGACCACTCTTCAACCCTCCACATATATCTATCACCACCAGTGAAGATGCAGGACCATCGATTCAGTGCCCTGACCACCCTGCCAGAAAAACACTCAATACTACTACCACTTCAATACAATTAACGAGTGAAACAAATCTTGTACTACCTAGTAATTTACAAAGTATGATGACAGTCACACCAACAATTCATCTTCAAGCAATAAATTCATACATGCCAAGAAATATTTTTGGGAAACCTTCACATCATAGAATGAAAAACCCTGTCATACCACAAAACCCAACTGCAGGACAATTCCCTACTGGGGAGAAATCCTTTATTAGCAGACAAATCCTTCCCGGGGGGAAACCCTGGTTCAATGGAAAAATCCCGACTGGGGGGATACCCTCATTCAATAGAAAAATATCGACAATGGGGCAACCCCTGTTCAGTGGAAAAATCCTAGTTTCTACCCAACCTATGGCAGGGGGGGATTTTCAAAATTATTTTTTCATAAACCCACAACAATCCTAGGGACCACCCTAGGGATGACCTCTTAATCAACCATATCAGGGAGGATCTTAAAATCCCAAACCGCAAGGAGGATCTCTAAATATCAATCCTTCTGGACTATATTATAGACAACCCTTCCTAGGTGTCATGTATCCCACTTGAGGTCCTCAAGTGCAATCATCTTTTCCTCCATAAGGTCAAATCAGTTTCCCTCCTCAGAATCAACCTGGTTACCCTCCTCAGAATGAACCTGGTTACCATCCTCAGGGTCAACCTAGTTACCCTCCTTAGGGACAACCTCGTTACCCTCCTCAAGGCCAAATTGGTAATCCTCCCCAAGGTCAAAATGGTTATCCCCCTTTGGGTTACAATGCTTATGCCCCCCAAGGAAAAATGGGTTTTCCCTCATCTTTTACACAAATTCCTCAACAAATGAACCCTAATTTCACTGGCCAAAATACACAACATCTGCATATGGGAGGACCTTCTAGATATAAATTTCCACCACAACCAATTTACGGTCCTAGTGGTGTCCTTATGCCTCACTAGTATCATAAAAAAAGTAATCGATAGTTACCTATCCTTCCTACTTTAGATCTACTGGATCTGTCAAGATTAACAAACAATCCCATATTTCACTCCCCTTTTTGGCTAGTAATTCCAACCAAATTACCATCTGATATTCCAAAATTTGACGGTAAACCTTGAGAAGACCCAAATAACCACATCATGAAATTTCATCTTTGGTGTTCATCAAACTCATTGATGAATGACTCTATTTTTTTGCATATTTTCTAGCGTACTCTTAAAGGTTCAACAAAAAAATGGTACATTGAGTTACAATGTGGATCTTTTCAAGATTTCAATTCCCTTGCCATGGCTTTCCTCACTCATTTCCAATTGTCGATCAGATAAAAAACTAACATGGAAATTTTGACCTCCCTTCGTTAGACTAACTCTGTACATATTTTAGATCATATACATGAGTGGAGATGATGACAATGATTGATCAAAGTCACCATTCCTGACCAGTTTTTGGATGAATGGTTCACAAAATCTTTGTTACCTCCTATTGCTCACGATGTAGAAATGGGAGGTGTAGTTATAGAAGAAGAAATCATTGCTCGTGCCAAGCATTTGGATCTGGTTTATTCCCAATTCAGTACCTTTTATGAACTGATCCCAAACTCTCTCCGCACATCAATTGATCCATCAAAACCATCTTCCATCGCTCATTCAGATGATTTTATTGGTTCCATCAAAACCCATCCTATCTCACCGTCAAATGGGAAAACCAATCATTCAGTACTACCTCGACTACAGTGCAGACTCCCATCTCATCAAATTCCAACCCTACTGTTGGCGACGGAAGTCACTCCTGGACTGCTAGCAGGAGCAGAGCCCGACGCCCATCAGTTTAATGTCACGATTTATTTTAAAGAGGTGATCAAGTGGAGGAAAACTCGAGGAGATATCACTCTAACTCAGAGACTGAGTCTGGTACCTATGGTGACAAAGGAGGTCTTGATCCAACTTCATCCA